>KK117993.1:7767-38781 GCA_000611955.2 Stegodyphus mimosarum | reverse complement strand
GCATTCGGCGGCCAATTTTTTTTCCGGTCATGCGAAAGACCAAGGTCGCCCGGATTGCCACGAGAGTTGCGAGAAGTATCTTTTTCGTTTGGAGAAGCTGCTCTTACTGGCAACATCAATGCGGGAGGGGGAAGGAAGTGAAACCACTCTGTAATGCGAAGAGCCTCTGCGCCATCTATCTTGTAAATTTGTATGAATGTAAATACTGAAGGTAGAAACGTCCTTCGCCAAGCCTGTCCAAAAATTTCAAATCGTTGCGTTCCGTTACATTACGTTACGCTATTACTCATTTATCGTCTATGTGCTTTATTAAGTGTTGCCACTGCATTTCCTCACACCGATGACTATACCGGTGCCTCATTCCAATGCCACTGCATTGACAAATACCCATACCTGGGCAGATTATCGATTTAGGTGCCTTCACAGACATCGCTATCTTTCAGTTTAATTTCATTTTAATGGCGCATAAAAACATTCTGCACCGTCTCACACGAAAGTCTGTTACTTTAAAACAGGCCATCTTTCCTTCATGTGAGATTGTAATGTGGGTCATTATCACCATACAAGGTTAGAAGGTATTAGCAGAATAGAGGACTCCACCATCATACGCAGCACTCGTTACCATGACTACAAGGCAAATTGGGAGGGAAAATGACTTTGAAGTACCTATTGTAAAGTAAGAGACTATAGTAATCGAGGATCTGACTTTCCTTACTATCGGCCACAGTGGTGACTAGTGGCTTTAACAATCAATCTCCTTTGCCCTTTGAATTAATTTTGTTTTAATTATGCACCTAAATTTACTGCATCGCCTCATACCAGAAACCTACGAGTTCATTATCAACCCGTAGGTGATCAAAGACTTTAAAGGTTCAGCTTCGCTTTAATGTTATTTTATTAATCTCTCCAAATTTACTACTCGCCTCTGTCAGCGTCAGCCCTCCGGTTATCAGTGAGTGACCAGATACAGGTACAGGAAGATGGGACACCAGAATTTTACTATTGAATGCACAGGTATGGTCCCACCGCAATAACAGAGCGGCTGCACCCCAGTTTTGATGGAGGAGGGAACGGTCTAGGGGTCTCACACTCCTCTTGCCCTACCATCAAAATACTCAACAGAACGTTTGGAAAAACCAGCGTATTGAATGCCCGCATGCCGCAGACAATATACACTTACAAACATTCATGCCTTCTTCGGGATTCGAACCCGGGCCCATCGGTACGACAGCTAGTGCTGTTAACCACCGATCAGGGCAGCGGTGAATGTCAAACGGCTTTGAAGATCATGTTCACTTTAATTTTTTTTTTTTTTTTTACAATCTATTTAAATGTATTGCATCTTCCTTACCGGTGACTGTTACCCTCTATGTAAGTGGTAACTAATAATCTTAAGGTGACTTATGGGACGACGGTTATATTCGGCTTAGTTTTATTTTAATGGTTTATCAGATATTTAATGTTCGTTTAACGTACAACATAACCGATTGATAACTCTTGTGAATATTTTCAAACATCATCGAATATCTTATGAATACTTCAGAATCATTTTTTAAACATCTTTTCTTACTTTTTTATTGTTTTTACTTACGGTGATTTTTTTTCTTTTTTTCGTTTTAAAATCCCAAAAGGATGAATATTCTAAAAGGCATGTGTTTTATTTATGCATACGTACATAAATACACAGTTTGATTTGTGATCTGTTCATTAAAAATTTCCTACATCGTCCACTTCTTAGAATTATCCGGGCTGGAAGTCACATTTTATAGATCACGATACTTTTAACAGATCGACTTTTATCTGTTTAAGTTGTCAGAAATATCGCATCTCATACGAGTTTTGTGATGTAAGTAATTGGCACATTTAGCTGATTTTGGAAGATCTATGGCAGACGAGAGCATGGTTAATTTTTTACAGTTCCTGTTCCCAAAGTACCTAATAATCTGAAAGATCACTCTTCACCACCTGAATTTGGTCGACTGGTTCTCGTTCCTCTCCCCAGTGGTTCTTTAAGTGGGGGAGAATGTAGAGAATCATTCCATTTCTCATGTGCCATGGGCCATGTGGTTAGCCCATCCAGCTGGCACTAGAAGATCCGTAGTCTGGATCAAGGAAACGGTGCTCCGAAAATAATTAATGGTGTTTACAAGATTCTTGAACTTTTCATATGCTTCCATAATTTAAAACTTAAAAAAAAAGTAAATATGATTAAATTTAGAAAATGGCTCCATTTAAACGAAAAACCATCCCGTCTGACGATTTTATTTATGTTGGGTGAGGGGGGAGAATTAGTCAATAACATTTCGCTCACATTTCGCGACTTCCTTGCACATTATAATAATGTTCTTTGTACGTGTTGTGTGAAAGGCTCGATCTGAAAATAATATCAGAATACACGCTTAAACTGCGATCATATTAAACGGTAATTAATGTATTAAAAATATTTCCAACGCCTTGTATTGCGCATGTCTTCCACAATTATTGCATTTATAATTCGTAACAAATAATCATCTTTTTAGTAATCACGCCTGCGCAGTTGTTTAAATGAGTATTAAAATATATATTAACCCCATTGAAATATAATGATGTTTCTTCCATTATAGGGCGTTCAACTCGGTGTATTTATTATTTATGAACGAGTGGTCCCATCTTCCAAGAAAAGATTTCGGCTGCGCTTCTAGGAATGCGCTGAAATAGCAAGTGAAAGGCATTGTAATGCGAAATGAAAGGGATTTTTCGCCCGCAATGCGGAGACAAACAACAGTAATCAGATTCAAATCTCAACAATTATTTCGGCAATTTTGTCGAGGAAGTAGACGAGTGTGCACTATCATTTTCGAATTCTGTGGCAATTACCTTCGACTCGGCTGAGAATCGCGATGAGCGATGATGGAGATGGCTGCGAATTTTCGCCTTCCCGGGCAACGTGCTTTCCTTCATTTTGGAGGTAAGGTAACTGTGTACGAAAGCGGGTTTAAAAGTACGAAAAAAAAAAAGTTTAAAAATATTTTTTTTTCATTTTTCAAAAGGAAAACTGTAATTTGCAATGCAGTTTTAATAAAGAAAAATTTGGCAAAAATAATTTTAAAATTTCGAAGTGAATTCTGTTTAAAACATAAAACCACGTTTTGTTCCACCCATTATCAAGCAATATTGCTTAAAAAAAAGCAAGACATTAGGTATTTTTTGGAAGCAGGAGCAAAGAATTGGCAGGAGTGTTGAAAAAGGAGCACCACCTTCGCCGGGACTGGAACCGCGGACGTTTGGAATACTCGCCTAGCGTGCTGACCACTACACCATAAAGGCATACGAAAAAGGCGGGAGAAATACGTTATAGAACATTAAATGTTCAATCATTTTATGAGGTACTTTTGTTAAATAAAGAAGATATTAAGTTCAATATTTTTTATTTTTGGAAAAATTCTTTAACATAAAAATAGAAGACTAAATAAACGTACATTTCAAAGGAGACCAGTATTTACAGTTCTGCTTTAATGCATTTAAAAATTTCGGGG
This sequence comes from Stegodyphus mimosarum, assembly GCA_000611955.2. Taxonomy (NCBI): domain Eukaryota; kingdom Metazoa; phylum Arthropoda; class Arachnida; order Araneae; family Eresidae; genus Stegodyphus; species Stegodyphus mimosarum. The sequence continues at coordinate 35,266 of KK117993.1, read as the reverse complement.
TTATTCCGAGAAAAGTCTCCGGTCACCTGTATGAGGGACTGTAATTTACTATTTTTAATCGTTAATATCCATTATAGGTCGAAACAAATTTAGCAATATAAGAGTGAAAATAATTAAAAGCGTTCTGGGATATCTTGGGCGATAAAAACATGTTTGAAACAATTTATTAAATAATAAGAATTTCCAATAATAATAGCAAAGGATATTTTGCTCTGCCTAATTGTTGAACATTGTTTCGTTGATTTATAAAAAAATATACAATCCCGTCTATAAAAATCGGAAAATTCGTTAGCATATTCGATTTACTGCCTAACCTTTTGATGAATTTGTAAAGCCATTAGGGTTTTGATGCTGGAGACGTGAAAAACATGCAGTGCTCTCGTCAGTACTCGAAATCTGGACCTCTGGAATACGCTTCCAATCCTACCATGAAGGATGGGAAAGGAAAGGAGAGGAGAAAATGCCTTATATACTCCCCTTTTTAAAGAGCGACTGGGGATGAGGGGACCCAATCTCAAAATCCTGGTAGTGACGAATTATCGTTTATTGTCTTTTAGTTACGGCGCCGTTGTAGAGTCATTAGAGTTTTTGATGCTGGAGACATGAAAAATGTGCATTGCCCTCGCCGAGGTTTGAAACCTGTACCTCTTGAACACGCGTCGAGTATGCTCCCAATTACACCACGAAGCATGCAGAAAGAAGGAAGAAAATACCTTATAAATTGCTCAAAATATCCGTGAATTTAGATAACAATGTGAATTAATAAATGCGAATATTTCAAGTACTCGGTAAGATGCTCATGTAGATTCTGCTGTAGTTCCAGATTATTGTAGAACACCGAGAACTGGTTAGCTATGGCCCGCCAAGGTTTAAAAAGTCATTTCGTGAAGTGGTCAACCCTTTGAATTTGGGATTTCTGTAAATATCTGAATTCATTTTATCACACTGTTGTTCTTATGTATTGCTATTATATTATTTATGGTTTTAACTCATTTTTTTCATTTTATTTTATAATTTTAGGGTGCCTTCTTGTACAATTGAATCTGTAGTCCCATACTGTATTTGTAAATTTTATTTGTTGTACACAATTGGGAATCTTGCAATGTTTAAATGTGAAAATAGCTTAATTAGAGGCTGATACGTAAGTAAAAATTCTCCTAAAAAGTCTTGGCAACAAATTTTAGCATTACGTTCACAAAGCTTAGCAGTTTTTCGCTAACTTTATTTTTTAAACGTTCGGCAAATTCATTTAGAAGTCATGGGACTGAATTTTTTCTACTCTGTCAGAAGAGTAGGCAGCTCTAAAGTTTCGACAGCTAGTAGTAATTCCTTCAGAGTTTCATTAGAGAACAGTGTGATTCAAAGAGTTGACTGAATGAATCAGGAATTGCGTTTTAGAGTTTACTCTATCAGTGATATTTGTAATCTGTGATATTACTTGCGCATTTTGGAGAATTTTCCCTTATTTCTGCATTTTCCTTGAAGTGTTTACATCTTACATTATATATTTTTCACTTCTCCTGCTTCAAATAACCTAATGACTCTACAATCCGTCTTTCTGGAAAATAATCAGTTGTCTGTGTGTTGTCACTTGACAAAGCATAAGAACTTAGGAGATATTTTCTTCCTCCTCTCTGCATGCCTTCGCGGTGTAATTCGAAGTATATTCGAGTCTTATTCCAGAGGTCCAGTTTTAGAGTCCAGGCGAAGTCATTGCACATTTTTCCACGTTTTTTGCTTAAAAAACCCTAATAACTCTACAGTGGCCCCCAAACCAAAACGTGGTGGACGATAATTCCACACCACAACAATCTGACGATTGGGTCTCGTAATCCCTAGTCGCCCTCTAAAAGGGGAAGTATTATAAAGTATTTTCTCCCTCCTTTTCGCATTGTCAGGACTGAGTGTTCGGTGCACATTCTTGGCAAACATCTTCGTGAAAGTAACTGAGTCCTGATCTTGAACAGGGAGCTGAATGCAGCTATGTTCTGTGGTAGAATATTGTGATTAAGTGGTAGAAGAACTGCACTTTAAAGGGATTTAAAATCCTCTTTTATTAAACCACAATTATTTACAGCCACTTCCCAACTCGGGAGGGATATTTGGGTCTAAAATGAACAATCAAAATAATTTAAACTAAAACTAATTAGAAATTAAACAGTCGTCGCTCACAGAGCTATAACGCGAGGTTGGCCTCTAAACTAAATGGTGCGAAGCAAGATTTAACTAATACTGACGCACTTAGAGTTACTTCAATAAGTAATAGCTTAACAGCGCTACGGCTTAGAATTTAAATACTAGCTGGTCAGGCGAACGTTGAATAGAGTAACAGTGGCCTGAGACTAAAAGCTCTCTTACACTGAGAGGTTCCTGCTTCTCGCTTAAATATAACTTGGCTCCACTTCAAATTAGCATAAAGCTGAAACGCGCGCTTATTCTAACGGGAAGTTGAAGTGAGAAGAGATAGAAAAAGTTAAATTAAAATAAAACTTTGTTAGTTTAACTAAAACCTTACAGCATGACTTCGTGGTGTAATTGGAAGCATGCTCGACGCGTATTCGAGAGGTCCAAAGTTCGAGTCCCGACAAGGGCACTGCACATTTTTCACGTTTCTTGCTTTAAAAAAAAAAAAAAACTAATTACTCTACAAACTTACATTTATTCTTTAAACTGAATCAATCTGGGATTGCTCGATAAATTGTGCAATTTAAAAGAAATCAGTGTAATTGATAATTTGCTTACGGTACTGTGCTAGCAAGCCGGCATCTATCATCAAACTATCGCTTCAAGAATCGTCATCGTTTCGTCCAAGCCCTTGGTGGCAGTTGTTGGACCGGTTTCTGCCCTCTTCGCTGCTAGGAGTTCAAAGGTGAAGGACAGGCTTCGGCCTGTCTTTTCACCGACTGTCTCTTCACCTACCACCTCGCTTCTTGATGCACGTTTAACTTTCCTGAAAAGTCCGATGATGTGTTTCCTGATTTATAGAAAGCCAACTGTAGTTTTTTTTTATTGAATATATTCATTCTACATGCAGTTTCTGAAAATTCATCCAGCATGGAATGATATTTTTTAAGCAAGAATCATGAACGATCTCATTGTGCAATTTAAGACTCATCCATTGTCTATCGCCACGTGGTGCACTGCTCAAAATTAATTCACTGGTAGAAGCCTCAAAATCAGAAGAAATTTCAAGATAAGTTTATTGCTGCTCTACATATATTTTCGATACAAGGTTTTTTGTGATTTATAGAAAGCGATGCAAATCGATTTGCTCTCCAAGTGTATCGTTAAACGAATGGACGTTCTGCATTTACAGTAGGACTATAGTTATGATCTGATTATTTAATTTTCTTGTTTTATTTGAGTGAGTTCAGCAGTAAAATTTTTGATAGGAAAAATAAATAGAGTAAATTGTAGATGATTAACTTGTATTTTCTTCTTCAACTATCACAACGTCTGGGGTAAGTACTTTATTTTGCTATCCTCTGTAGGTCACATATTTTATCCCTATCATTCGGGTTATTGCGGAAACAACGTGATGTACTCTTAATCACATGTCTTAATCCTATACTGGGTAGTTGGATTTCTTCATTCTTATTCGCGGTTCATCGCTGATAAAATTAATATTCAAAATTTTGGTTATCACTTGTACACCAGAATAATTATAATTAATATTTCTCATAACCTACAGAAATTAACACAATTTTAATTACATAAGAAATTAAAATATATTTAAGTATTTTTACTATATATAAAATATTTTTTACAACATATGGTGCCGTGACAAAAGAAATAACTTTAAATTATTTAGTTCAGGTTAAGAATTCAAATAAAATGTGTGACCTATAGTATGTTTGCTACACATATGATTTATATTGTTGAAAATTTATGATAAATGATGGGTAATATGCCATGAAAGAGTAATTCTATTTTGGATAATTCAAAAATTCGATTTCAAATGTATTGTTATATATATGGGAATATTTAGTGAAAGTTTTAAGATATTTGAATCAAAAGCTGATTTCAGTAATTTCATTGGATTGTGGTATGTAATGATAAAATAATGTTCAGAATTATTAGAATCCAGAAGTGTTAATGATCAGTGTACTTATATTGCATCACTAATTTGATATATGCATGGTTAAAGGTGCAGGAGATCCTAATTAATTACTAAATTATTAAAAAAAAATTACCTTAACTTTGCTATCTACTCTTATATGCATGTTTGGTAAATGTATATGTAAATTATCAGAGAGAGTGCTAAGTGTTTGTGTAAAATAATGTAGATCTCAATATCATTAAAATAGAATTAGCAGATTGTAACGTAATGCAACATAAGTAACTATATTTCTTCATCCATGTCAAAGCTTAAAGGTAGATCTAACACTGGTATGGCAATTTCCTTAGCTTCTGCTCTGCCCACATTTAGTGGCAACTTATCTGAAAATGTAAATTTCTTTCTTGATCAAATAAATAGTGTTGCTAAATTAGAAAAATGGGCAGATGAAAAGAAAATAATCATTCTGAAAATAAACTGTAGGGATAAAGCTCTAGATTTCCTAATTAATGATCCAAGAGCAGCTAAGGAAAATAAATTTGAAAATTTAGAAAAATTATTAAAGAATAAATTTGCACGAGTTGAATCCTTTCAGGACATTCAACAGCAATTCTCAAACATTTCTCAAAAGTGTAACCAATCTGTTAGGGAATTAGCTGACGAGATTACTACAACAGCGACAAAATACATAAATGAAGATTCGGTTGAGGATTCTAGTTTACATAAATTAAAAGAAAAAATAAAAACTGCTTAACATCGAGGACCACAAAACTCAAAAAATTCATTGTAACAAATTATTTAAAAGAGTTGATCCAAGGTTCAATTTAATTAATTAAGAACATTTATTTCATCGAGCTTGTTTTTCTTGTTCACTAAGTTAGAAAAAATAAATAAATAGAAGACATACACACATTTGTAAGTGTTAGGAATTTATTGGATTTATTTCCAACAAAAAAAAATTTTTTTGAGATTTCATGATTTGTTTGGGTGTCGGTTGGCCACCTTCACTCATACGTTTGGTTGGCTGCAGGCTGGTCCGGGTTGACTAATGTCATGGAATTTACAGAAACAAAAAAAAAAGTGTGCAGTACACTTAGTGATCATTACAAGTAACGAGCTAGACATGAAAATTGTGCTACTAAAACAAGTTTGAGTATTAAAAATATATATATATAGAACAATAATAAAAAGAGGAAGAAGAAAATTAATGTGTTCAAGAAAATGAAATTGTAGAGTAATTGGTCTAGATGAATTTAGTAAGATTCAAGGGCAAATTGATGTTATTCAGAAGAATTTATAGAATCTGTATAATTAGAAACTTGTCAAAAAAATGATCATTAATGCAGAGTTGTGTTTAACAGTGAAAATGTATGAATTTAAAAATAGGTATTAGCTTACAATTTCCATTTACAAAGAGAAAATTGTAACTTGACTACAGATTATAATGAAAGTGTATGCTGTAACTATATGAGTAACTTGTATGATATGTATTAGTTATTAATTTTTGATTGTACTTCATATGTGTAGCACTTATCCCAGACAGTGAAATTATGATAAAATAATTTTTGACTATTTTTCATTTGATTTAACTATTATACCAGATCATACTTGTAATGAGTGTTGTGCGTCAGTAAAATTTATCGTGCAATGAACTGTGTTTCGGTGAAATTTATCATGCAGTGTTCAGCGTCAGTGAAGATCATGCGGTGATCTGTGCTTTTTCTTTGGCCGGAGGGAATGTGCTAGTAAGCCGGCATCTATCATCAAACTATCGCTTCAAGAATCGTCATCGTTTCGTCCAAGCCCTTGGTGGCAGTTGTTGGACAGGTTTCTGCCTCTTCGCTGCTGGGAGTTCAAGGGTGAAGGTCGGGCTTCGGCCTGGCTCTTCACCGACTGTCTCTTCACCGACTGTCTCTTCACCTACCACCTCGCTTCTTGATGCACGTTTAACTTTCCTGAAAAGTCCGATGATATGTTTCCTGATTTATAGAAAGCCAACTGTAGTTTTTTTTATTGAATATATTCATTCTACATGCAGTTTCTGAAAATTCATCCAGCATGGAATGATATTTTTTAAGCAAGAATCATGAACGATCTCATTGTGCAATTTAAGACTCATCCATTGTCTATCGCCACGTGGTGCACTGCTCTAAATTAATTCACTGGTAGAAGCTTCAAAATCAGAAGAAATTTCAAGACAAGTTTATTGCTGCTCTACATATATTTTCGATACGGTTTTTTCGTGATTTATAGAAAGCGATGCAAGAGGATTGTGATATTAAAGTGTATCGTTAAACGAGTGGACGTTCTGTATTTATAGAAGGACTATAGTTATGATCTGATTATTTAATTTTCTTGTTTTATTTGTGTGAGTTCAGCAGTAAAATTTTTGATAGGAAAAATAAATAGAGTAAATTGTAGATGATTAACTTGTATTTTCTTCTTCAACTATCACAACGTCTGGGGTAAGTACTTTATTTTGCTATCCTCTGTAGGTCACATATTTTATCCCTATCATTCGGGTTATTGCGGAAACAACGTGATGTACTCTTAATCACATGTCTTAATCCTATACTAGGTAGTTGGATTTCTTCATTCTTACTCGCGGTTCATCGCTGATAAAATTAATATTCAAAATTTTGGTTATCACTTGTACACCAGAATAATTATAATTAATATTTCTCATAACTTACAGAAATTAACACAATTTTAATTACGTAAGAAATTAAAATATATTTAAGTATTTTTACTATATATAAAATATTTTTCACTACAGGTACCGGTAATCCTTAACCCGCAGATCACCTGTCATCAATGGCCGTATTATCACCTTAGGTTTAATTTTATAGTTTTCTTTTTAAATAATTAACAAACTGATATAAATTAAATTAAGCTTTATTTGGAATAAATACAATTGAAAATTTTCAGGAACATCTGCAGCATTCATTTTAATTGTTAAAAGATGCTTCATGCACTACTCAATTCATACAGAATGTATACCTAACTAAAATATCGTCTGATTAGCACTTACTTAGGTTGGACAGATGATGTTTAATGTTTACTTAGGTTGGACAGATGTAATTGCAATTAGTTGTTGCTTTTTTTTTTTTTTTTAAAGTTCAAATTAACGAGATCTCATTCTCTATCTATTAGTTTTCCAAGCCCCCCCCCCATCTCTGTCAAATTAATCCGAGAAGCGAAATGGAACTCGTAAAGAGTGCTCGTATCGTCCTTCTAATAAATCAGATATATTCCTTAAGTCTCCGTCTTTGAATCTGCTCATAATTTCCGCATTCACCGAGGACCGCTGATGGTGGAAGAATTAAGACTCGCGAGCACGTTCCACTGTGAATTAAAAGCGACACATCAATCACGTGACGATCACTGCTCCGCAACGGTGCGGGGATAATTGCGGAGATTTATTGTTTTATTTTACTACTAGCGAGAATTTGGGCTTGAATTCAGGATATTTATTGCTTCGATGATAGCCATATAGTAGACTTTGTATTGGAGACGTGAAAAATAGCCATTCTTTTGCGCAATGAAACTTTGCAGTCACACAGGCATATTTGTATCAGTTTTCTTTTTCGAAATCCTTCCTGATTTTGGGGGACCCGTTATTTTGTAAGATATTTCTTCCTTTCTTACAACATGCATTGGGAGAGGATTGGAAAGCAGATTTAGCTAGCAATCTCGGCGAGGCAGTCACGAATTATCGCGTTTCCTGTCAAAGAAATTCTGGATGACTTTACAGTGGAACCCGAACTAGAAGGCAGTAGACGATAATTAGTCACCACTAGCGTTTGGTGATTGGGACCCCTTCTTCTCCCTCGCCCTTTAAACAGGAATAAGATATTTTTCCCTTTCTTACTGTATGCCTTTGTGGTGTAATTGGAGAGCAAGCGGAAGTCCAGAGTTCAAGTCCCGGCAAGGTTATTGTACGTTCCTTGCGTTTCCTAGTTTCGAAAAATCTTAATGACTCTAGAATGTTACTTACTATTAACCCCCCACGCCGCTAGGTAAATAATCATTTTCAAAATGTTACCCATCAGTGACAGAAAAGATAAAACTGTTGAATACTGATAGTTCAAATGTCGGTGAATGGGCTGGCTGTATGGGCGTTGTCTCGGATTTTCTTGTGGATAATATAAATACAAATCAGGTTTCCTTAGAAAATCCTCTACGAAAGCCTCCCTTTCTTTAAACAGATAGTTCTGGCTTTCAGTTAAACAAATGAATCAGAGTGTTGCCATTAGTAGGGATATAGCCTCGTTAGTTCATTTTTTAAATTATAACTGCTTAACAAACGAAGTAATTTAAAAGGCATAAAACACCTTTAATAACTTAATTCTTGATTTTATTTTTGATACTGAAAACGTCTTTAGCGAAATCTTTTCAAAATTTTTGGGCTATACGTTATGATTTACGTGAAATTACTCTACGTTACCCTATAATGTCTTCATCAACCATCCGACTTGTTAAGTATTGTCTTCGTGTATATGTATGATCTTAAATTTATCTTTCTTTCCGACTTTCAAATTAAGGAATTTGCGAAGTATTGCCATTTCCGAAAATTCAAACAATCTGTTGTTGTTGTCGTGTCCATTACTACATGGAAGAATGATTGCCAGACACTACTCCGAAGAGAGGTTGGACTTCTATTTTCCACCCCCAATTTTGAGGGACAGCACCCCGGGGGTAATCCAGGGGTCTCCCACCATTCTCCTCTCCCACCAATCCATACGAGAGGACTTTCGGCTCGCCGCATATTTAAAGTGCCGCCATGCCGCATCGACACTATACATTTACAAACATCCATCTCTTCTCCGGGATTCGAACCTGGGCCCTTCGGTACCGTAGTAGGCTCGCCTAACCACTATACCATCTGGGCGACCAATCTGTAACTGCTGAACAAACATATTTCTCTCTAATTGAAATACTAGTTTTTTAGAAGCATTTGTAGCTTGAAATTCATTTCAGTTATAATATTCCGAACTAATAACTTTTTTAACATTTGCAGCATTATTACAATTAATAAAATATTTTTCTAAAAACCATACATTACATACTTTATTGTTGGCCTACCACCGGCCAAGCAGATAAACGTTTTCAACACTGGCAGTTCGACCCGATTTTAAATCTTGGTGAAGAGGTTGACATATGGCTTTTTCTATATTTCATATGTGAATACGAAACAGTTTCCCTTAGAAAATCATTTACAAACATAGAATAGTTTGTGACAATTTACATACTGCAGTTTTTGGGGGGTCTTACTTTACTTTTCTAGCGGTTATTTTTATTTTAGAAACAGCTTTTCTTTACTTCCTCATTTTCTTATCTACGCTCTCCTGCCAGAATGAGTTTTCAGTTTCACGCTTTACGCAAATTAAGGTATAGTTCGACCGCCTCATCCGCGACCATGAGCACAAACACGCATGCGCCATTCGAACCGAATGATTCTCAAAATAGGGTGGAAGGATGGAGATTTTCTTTACCTCCGTTTCTCTCTTTCCGGAGAAGAGAAAAATTTCACGTGAACTTTCACGTCGCGGCAGGTAATAACGCCCCTTTTGGGCGAGTCTATATGTTTTGGCAGAATGCCAGCCAGGGTTGCGTTTGAGACGGTCGAACTATAGAAGCTACTATTTAAGCTGACGTCTGAGCTATTTAAGTTAGAGAGTGTTCTGGCTTACGGCCACGTTGTTAGTTACTAGTCAAAGCTTGCTATTTTACGGTTGTGCTTATTACGTGCCTGTTATCTACCCCGGTGACATAATTCACAAGTGCACATCAGTATCACCACTGAAAAAGAAGTTTAAAAAATGGACCAATGAGTTTCTTTTGTTCTTGTGACATTGAATTTTTGAAACTGTGTATACATGCTCATGTTGTTGTTTACATTTTATTTTGCGTTGGTTTCACAGTCGTAAATGTATGGCGTATAAATTCTGCTATAATTCTAGTACAAAATCTCGTAGTGCTTTCATTTTATAAGTTTATATGATCTTCAACATTTCACTTTCGTGAAAATTATCATGTAGCGATATTCGGATTAATGTTCGTTGCATATTATCGCTCTTTATACCAAGAAAATAACCCAAGCTACAATTAACCTCGTATATTATGCATTTACTAACAACTGTGGATTAAGAGAATTCAAGTGTATAATTTTTTTATTGATCTGAGAATAACTGGATGCATTACAATGATCTAGTATTTTCTTATTCCTGTGATTTTGAAAGTATAAGATTCAAAATACATATTGTGAATTATCTATCATAAATGGATATTGTGAACATTAAATTATATATGAATAAACATTGTAAATTATAAATGAACAAATAAAATATATTTGTTGTGAATAAGATAAATTCATTCTGTTTGAAGCGTATTTCTTGTGCAGGTTAAGAGTGTACAGTTATTAATGTGAAATTTAACACATTAAATGTGCAGGAACGCACATTAGGAAAGTTTACCTTTAATAAAACTGTGCATTGGCTATTATGATAAAACATCTTTTTCATACAGACTGCAATAAAAACTAAGACCTTACTATTTACATATATAATTATTTTTATATTTGATCTACGACAATGAAAATTTTCACCAGAAATCCACGATGCTGTAATTATTTTGTATAAGAAATAAGACGGCAAAAACGTTTTCAATCATTTTGCTGGAAGGGCGGCAAAGGTCATGTGAAATGACAGAAATATTACTAGAAGCTCAGTGGTCCATTCTGAATGCCCTTCCCTCGGTGGCGATACAGATGTGCATTTGCGAAATATGCAGCTCGGTGATTTTAGTTAGGAGAAAACTATGCTTTAAACAATTCTGTGGAACTTATTGTGATTATTCTACTTATCATTAGTTTTACATTTTCTATTTTGAGTTCAACCCATAAGTGTTGGCTTCCTGTACGTCCAAGAGTCCTGTACGCTCTGTGAATATCTTTGAGTTAAAATAACAGGTTATTTTAATCCTTCTTCTGAGTTGTTACTTAGATAACAAGAACTTAAGGGAATAGTCGCTACACAGTTCTACAAGGCTCTATCAATCAAGTAACTCATTTTAGCTAGTACACTACAAGTTAACTGGAACCGATAGTCGATCAGTCGATCAGTAGCTTGCGGTTGTCTTATATCGGATATCTGATTCAACCTGAATTAGTTTCTACCTACAGCACGGCAGCCTAGTCTAGTCATAGGCATGGGAAAACATCATGATGGAACCATCGGAAAACAGTAGCCGTTAGTTATTCATGTTAATTCCAGCTGGAGTATCTGAGGACGAGAGAAAGTTCTGCCCAAATCGGTAAGCTAAAGATTTTATGGCTAGTTTGATAAAAAGTAGTGAATTGGGCTTTCTCATAAGGTTATCGTTGAACTGTGAATTTTCGTTTCTTCAAGTAGACTGTTATCTTTATATTCTTGCTTGTAATACTCAAGAAGAGCCTCGTAAAAGTTTTAATGTTAAATGTTATCAAGTTTTAGTCTACATGCAAGTATCCCTTCCATCTCGATAACCCGGGAAAGGAAGTTAGTGACACTCTGTAATTAGATTCCATAGAGCTAACTGTATTGGTCACATTAATCTAAACATTTTGAAGCAAAACACAGCAAAAGTACTATAATCCTCCAATTTCTGAAAACGTCCAAATTGTCACCAAATTGGCAAAAACTGTTGCGGTCGTTGTCTAGTTATCTTGTTGATGTAAGAATCTTATCTGAAGATCGGTATACTCTGAAAGTCAGTTTATCTGACGTTTCACATGCAATTTTTTACTATTCCAGTACCAGTTAAACTGAATTACAAGTACAGAAGAATTTAAAAGAAAAAGAATAAAAAGCAATTAATCACACTGAAAGCGAAACATTCCAACTTGAGATTTAAAAGTAGGCGATGAAGCAACGTTAGACTGACACAGATTTAAACTAGTCTGCCGATTTCGAGAACAATCAAACATAGGTTCCTCTTATTCAACAGCAAAAAGGTTTTTTCGCTTGAGAGAGTTTATTATTAAATTTTTCAAATTCTTTAAACTTCAGTAATTTTAATGAATAAGGCAATGACAAAACAATGCAAGATTTTATCAAATAGTGAGACAAAAAAGCCGTGGTCTCTTGTCTTAATTATTTATGGTCTTAAACTGATTATTTATTTGAATCAGTTTTTCTCTCTGCTAAAATAAAGTTCTTGTGATATGTCATTTATTTGTATATTCCAATGAGTGGATAAGATAGAAAGCTTGCCTGTTCGGATTCAGGTTCTGTACCTATTAAATACGATTTTAATCATTTAAAGATAAACTAGCTTTATTGTTCTGTGGAACGAAGGGTAAGCAACGGGTAAAGCAACTAGCATTAAAGAAATATATTCGAAATATAAATCTTGCCAAAGCTATAAGTAATCTATATTTTTTATATTTATCTTTTTTATTAATTCACTTTTCATTCCGCAATATATAGCTATCTAAATTTCTATTTTATAACAAATTTACCCTCAAAAACTTTACAATTGGCATCAATCGAATAAAAGTATTCTTGCAAAGAAATCTTAAAAAACGATAGAAATGATTCAGTTATTCCTTTATAAGACACAAAACATCTTTTTAATTAAAATTTTGTTTTGAGTTCAACAGCAACGTACGAGGGTAGATTAGTAAGTAGGCTACAAATTGCTGTAGGATAACAAGAAACAACTATGAGCACTCCAGAAAAATAACTTTTTTCAGATGAACAGTAAACAAATGAAGATGTTCAATATAATAATTAGCAGAAATAAGCAAAAATTAATCGCTGACTGCAGACACCTCAAATGCAAGTTTTAATTTTTTTACTCAAATTTACTCTCTCCATATGAAAGTACGGCAAGAATCGGTGTTTAGGCTAAAACGCGACTCGTCGGTGAATAGAACGGTCGCCCATTGCTCCGTACTCCAATCACTATGCTGTCTGCTCCGTGCTAATCGGACTGTCCTGTCCGTAGACGTGAGCGGGACGCAAGCAGCTAGTCTTCTAGTAAACAACCCTCTCTCATTCACTCTTTTGTAAACAGTCACCCTTGTTACACGGGTTCCTGTGGCTGCGTACAAGTCGCGAGAGAGCTGAAAAGCAGTAGCCCCTCTGTTACGCCTCACTAAAATGGAGAAATAGCGATCTTGTCTGGCCGTCGTGGCTCTTGAACGACCTTGTCCAGGCTTTCTCTCAATGGATCCAGTATCCTGGAACTGTTTCCTTAGGTTACACACTTGCATATCTGGACTTGCGATTGGCCTGCCTCTAGCCTCCCCACTATTCGCCACCTCATTCCATCATCTAAATGCTGGCGGTTACTCATTTTTACTGTTCCGATGTGAATTTAACCGATTTCTGCAAGATAACACCAAAAAATTCGCCGAGGTGTGGTAGCGAACGCAATTCGTCTTACCCTCCACGCGCTTATAAAGCCTGTTTTTCTGCTGGCTCCGCTTACACACACGTGTACGCTTACGTATTTGCCGTACAAGATTTGTGTTTTATCTAAAAGCAGCGGTTTTTCCTTCAGTTCAGTTCTTTTCATGCAATTCGATAAAATATGCAAATTTTCTTAATTTATTTCATCAGTGTAGATGCCAAATAAATCTTCTGTTGGTTTATATGGGTTAATTCTAATTTTCTAACTGACGTCAATAGACTTCTTCTAAACAATGAAGTTAATACTGGTGTCAGTAAACCAAAATTCACTGGTATTCTTGTCGTCTACTGATTATTTTAAATTATTTATTTATTTACTTTTATTTCATTTATATGGATACTATTGAAAATAAGGTTATTTCTGTTTTCTCTTTCCCTTATTTACTAAATTTTTCTTCGATGCATAAGTAAAGATACATATGCTTGTTTGTAAATAATTGTAAACTTCTTCATTTCTTACTAACACATGACCTTGATGGCGTTTTAGTTCTGATGAAGTTTGTAGCCTCGAACAGCAATTACTAAAAATTATTTTATCATGAATCGTAGATCAGGTTCCTTTCTTATTAATTTTACAAATAAATGCATTTCTAAGAAAAGCGATTGAATTTTTTTTTGTACAAAAACTCGTAACTGAACATATTTATTTTTTGATTAGTACGGATAAAACTAATAAAATCTGTGTTTTCAAATCTTTGAATAAAATTTATAACACAATGTAAATGAATTAGTGAATAAAATTTATAACACAAAGTAAATGAATTAGATCCAGTTATAGATTTTCTGGGGAATTATTCATGCTGGTTTTTAATGGAAGTGAAAACAATGTAACCTCAAACTTCAAACAACTAAAATCTTTGCAATACTCTATATATAATTGAAATGCACTCGTAAGCTGCATAAAATTGCTTTGGGGGGCTGCGAGAAGTCTGCTGCTTTAGCACAGATTTGACAACATGATGAAATGTCAATATGATGAATGTGACGATAGGAAAAATTGCAGATTCGTGATTTTGACGTATTGTCAACGATATGTCCGAACGAAGAGCACTGGAAAAGTGGCAATATTCCTCGTAACTTATCCTCACTCTGCTGAGGTCTTTTTCTAGTTCTTGGAAGATATTTTGCAATGCGGAAGTACTACGGGAATAGAGTGCACACTCATTCGACAGTCTACAGATTTCTCGACTGCAGAGTCCTGAGTTGTCTGGGGGTAAATTGCTCTTCAGCAAGGAATGGCAGACGAAGACAGACAGCAATTCTAGTTAATGCGAACTTTGGTCCCGCCGCACGTCGAGATTTTAAAAATAAATAAATAAATAACGAAGTGAAAAAGCCGTGTTCTTGATTTCTCCATATGTCACAGTGGGACGGCGACACTGCAGAAGTGGACCTCCCAGGCAATATGTTTGTCAGCCGGATAACGCTGACGTTTATATCCGGGCGGGGCAGAACATCACAATAAAACAGCACGACGGATGGACACATAAAAAGAGGACTCGTGTCCCTATGGAGGCGACGGTCATCAGGTAACTCTTAGCACCTGACAGCTCAAGGCGCCGGCGGGGAGAATTTTTCCTGCTTCTGGTGAGGAAGGCATTTCTGGCTGCATTAAGTACTAAAAAGGGGTTCAAAATAAGTTGCAGCGTTCATATCCTCTTCTGTTTTCCCTCCCTTTACTACTTATTAAATCATTAAATATTTAATGAATGCACTGTATAAATCTAAATATCCGAAATTACAAAGGCCACAGCCCATCTGGATATTCAAAAAATCAAGATAAAAGTTTTTTTCTTAAACCAGTTCCAAGAAATCTTATTGTTTGCTATTAGTTTATGAAATTCTGTTCTGCACAGTCAGAGATTGGAAATACGTGAGTTCGTTGCTGCCAATCGCTTACGCATAAAATCTTTTATTTATTTTCAGTATTACAATCTCCTGATGTTTTAACAAGATATCTTATTTCATCTGTTCCTTTTATACTCGATAACATTTTATAATATCGGTTCTTTTATACCAAGCGTATAAAAAATAAAAGTCGCTTTTAATTCATAATTATATGTCGATTTCAAGATTTTCAACATTTTTTTTCTTTTAATATAGAGCATCAACCGCTTTCAGAGTAAAACTGAATTCTGTAATGAAATTTTGCAATTATAACAAATGATCGCATTATCTCGTACGTTCTTTCGTAGCGTAAGGGGTAACTGGAAAATTGGAAGATGTGCGGTTCGAATCCCAGGTAGATCAAAGTTGTTTCTCACATTATTCTGCCAAAGAAACTGCAATATGTTTATTGTATGTGATGTAAATATGTAAAGGATTATTGTAACTAGTGTTGCGTGCATATGGTTTCATGCACACAGAGCCGATGATAGCTTGATAAATTTATTTTCACAAAAGTAACACTGTTGTGAAAATACAGAGTTCTAGAACTTTCTACAGAATTACTCGTACAGCTCTACTCAGTATCACATAACGCAATCAGTAGTTACGATTTTGAAGTATTAAGAACGTTAAACACAAGACAGTGCTAAAGCCATGTAAAGAGCGAAGCTTTCACAGAGATCTAACTCAGAACTAGAAACTGAGAACTAATGCTCTCTCCGGTTTTATTATAGTTTTCGCTCCAGCCGCCGTAGAATTTCCAGTACTTTCCATTTATCGAAATTACTGGATGGCACATACCGTTAAAGTTACATATAAGGCCGGATAAAGTTACCCAGTTAGAGTTATACAGAGTTTGGATTAAAATGTCGCCAAATATTGACCAAATTTGGCAACTATTTGGGATTTAAAATTTTGAGACAAAAATTAGTCGCTAAAACCATCGCCAATCTATTTAACATTGAGGTAAATGGCTCTCTCGCCAATTCAGCGACCTAGCCATTTACCTCAATTTTAAATCGACTTGTCTCTGTTATCTTCTTTTTCCAGCAGAGCTTTACCTCTTGAGACATTTTATGTTACATTATACAAAAGATATTACAATTTTATATATAATTTGACTAAAATTATTTACAATACACCGTTCATATACAATTCATAACAATTTATACACAATTCATAACACTATTAAAAATAATTAGCAAATAAAATAGAAATTAAAATTAAGCAAAATAATGTAAATTGAACTTTTAAAAACGTTTTAAATTAAGAATTAACAATTAAAAATCTTTGCATAATATTTCATAATATATTCAAAATTTAATGTTTCAAACTCCTCTAAGGGTAATGATGTCAAAAATTAGGTTCGAATAATTAAGAAGTTCTAAAGATGCATTTCGTCCTTCTCGACTATTTAAAGTAAATAAATGAAAAACCTATGAAGAAATATTTTTAAAATATGTACAAAAAATGTTTACACCCCATTCTCAAAGATTCATGAATATATCGCAACGCAAATCAGACCTCAAAAAATTAAACTGAAGAATTTATATTTCAAGAAAATAAATAAATAAAAAGAAAACGTACATTTACTGCATTAAAGTTTGAAAATTAACAGAAAAAACACTAGATTAACAAAATAATCATTTCCCATTTTATAAAGCAATATAGAGTAGATAAAATATAATTATTAAAAGACTTAATTAAAATATCCTCATTTCCTGAAAGTTAAAAACGATGGCTAAATCGAAAAAAAGCATATTTGGGAATACTAAATATGCTATTCTTAGCAAAAACAATTTTCAAGTATTCTTATTCTTACTAAGGGACGCAAGAAATTTCTTAACTGTCAGTGTAGTTTAAAAATCGTAGTGTTACTTAGTAGAATAAAACAACAGGAATTTTTACTTCAAACGTGTAAGTTGCTGAATTAGATTAAAAAAAAAAACTTAAAAGTTCTGTAGAGATTTTAGGTTATTTCGAAGGAGGAGAGATGAAAAATGCGCAATCCCTCGCCGGGACTCGAACCACGGACCTCTCGTATACTCGCCGAGCGTGCCGACCACTACACCACGAAGGCATGGGATGAAAGAGGGAGAATGCCTTATATACTTCTCCTTTTAAAGGTGACTGTGTGAAAATTGAGCAGTGCCCTCGCCGAGACTCTAACTACGGACCTCTCGAATACGCGTCGAGCGTACTGACTACTACACCACGAAGGCATGCGAAGAAGGGGGCAAAAATACCTTATAGGTCAGCCTACATTAAGTTTACGAAAGTTCTGTAAATTAAAATAAAAACTTAAATGCTGCATATGAATAATAAAAATAATAATAATTTAGACACACGGCAGTGTATCAGCCATATTCAGAACAGCCGGAAAAGGAAACAACGAGACACCGGTCATGTGTATCTTGTGTCATGTGTAACCATTTCGAGCTACTTTCGACTCCCTATTACTCAAAAACTATTAGACCTACAAACATGCAATTTTGTATGTCTAATTAAGCTCCCTTGAACACCTAGAATCCCAAATTTCTTTAATCTATCTCTTGTAATTCCATTTTCTGTTTATTGTTTACTGTATGTTAATATTAGGTGTTAATAAAATGTTAATTAAAATTAACTCCCGATTGATGTTTTTTAAGGATTAATACAAGAAAAATTGGCGCTCAACGTGGGACATGCAGAACGCGTGGAATTCGCTTTTGTTGCAGGATACTTCATATAGATGTGACAGCCATTTTGTTGTCTTATATAAAAGGAATGAATCTTCTTACTCCAGAGGTGCATTGCTAATATCTACCCCGATGTGTATAATTAAGATAAGTAATCTTGACTGAAAACTATTGAATAATATTTGAATATTTGTAGTGTTAGAATTGTAATTGATACTAAGTTTTGACTTTACGACAGTATTTAAATTTCGTAAAAGACGAAATGTCCTTTTTCGGTACGGGGAGAAAAGAAGATTTCAAACTTCTTGCCGTTGAACTAGATTCGTTCGTAGCAGACAATCTAAAAGTGATACCATTAAAAGAACTTATAACAAAATACGATAATTATGATGAAGAATTAGTGAAAAATGTGTTGACTAATATAATAGAAGAAAGACTTGAGAAAAAGGAAACAAACTGAATTAGAACGTATTGCTCAAGAAGAAGCTGCTAAGAAAGAGAAATTAGCCAAAGAAAAAGAAGAAGAGCTTATGAATTAGAACGCTTGAAACTTCAACTTGAAGCTCAGAAGACACCCCTCTCCACTACAGCAGGTCCTGTTGTTAAAGTTGAAAAAAACCAATTGGGATTTTGAGAGAATTTTATCTAAATATGATCCTAAGGATAAATGCATGGCCTTGTACCTAAATCTTTCTGAGAGGCAAGTAAATTTTTAAAGGATTCAGAAGAAACTTGGGTTCCAAATTTAGTGGGATCGTTACTAAACAGGAACTGGAAAATTGATTGCTCATGAGGGAGAAGAGGAATCAAGAGATTACCAAGAGATAAAGAAAATGCTTATAAAGAGATATAAGCTCACCTCTGATAAATTCCGACAACTCTTCGCTCTACATCGGAAGAAAGCAGAAAGTACTTGGCGTGATTTTTACTTTGAACAGTTATTTTGAAAACTGGCTTAGAGAAATAAATATTAGAAGATTTGATGATTTGAAACAGCTCCTTATAGCCGACTAGATGAAAAAGAGAGTTTCTCAAGGAATAAGGAATCTTTCTTATCTTTAGCAAAAAAGGAGATGTTGAAGAAAGAAATCGATGCACTTCTTGCCTCAGGCATGATCGAAGAATGCGATTTGCCATACGTAGCACCCGTTGTTTTAGTTCGCAAGCCGAACGGTGGCTTTCGATTATGTATTGACGACAGGAAACTGAATTCTGTGACTAAGTTTGATCCATACCCGCTGCCTCATATGGCTGAACTTCTTCATAATGCAAAGCAAACTAGAGACATGTCTACCATGGACATAAAATCAAGGTATCACCAAGTTAAGATGTACTCTCCAGTCAAAGACAAAACTGCTTTTGCATGTCAGTTTGGAGTCTATAGATTGACAATGATGCTTTTCGGTTGAAAACGGTACCAGAAGCTTTCCAAAGATTAATGGATATTTTACAGAATGGGTTAAATGTCAACGCTCTTACTTATCTCGACGATATTAACGTGATGTCTTCTACTTTTGAGGAGCATTTCGAAGACTCGAGCTTAGTATTTGATAGACTCTTAAAATTCAAACTTCATGACAATCGAAACAAATGTCATTTTGCTTGTTCTAAAGTGAAATATGTCGGACCTCAATAAAGAATTTGAAGCGAGTACAGAGTTTCCTTCAGGCCTTGCAGCTGGTATCGACGCTACATTACTAATTTTTCAAATATCTCAAGATCATTGAGTAATCCCACGAAGAAGCACATGAAAAAGAGAGTTTCTCAAGGAATAAGAGATCATATTTTTATACATCTGGCCGAAATTAAACTCGCCTGCAGAATTAGCAGAAAAGTTGAACACTTACGATTGTTTACATAATAATCAAAGCAATGCTGCAATCTCACAAACTCCAAGGAAAACTTTCGATTCTGAAGGGTATATCCCAAAATCCACACCAGTGAAGAAGACATATCCAATGTAACAGCGAACCAACCCTCTCATGCTATGGTTGTGGCAAAGTTGGATTTATTAAATCAAAATGCCCAGATTTTCAGCACTCCACGAAATTACGAAAAGTTACGAAAGACGTAAATAGCAGGAAAAAAGTAAAATGTCTTCACACAAAATTGTCTTTTATTGCGCCCTAAGAAAAATGAAACCGGAATTAGTGATTTACAGTTAATTTTAAAAAAAAGTTTTAAAAAAGTTAATTTTGCAGAATAATCTCTCAGCCATTATTTTGCTAGCCGCTATCTTATATTTATAAAAATCCGAAAGAAGTCTTTTGATAAAAGGTATCTTTTATATTTAATCTGGAAGAAGTTAAAGTAAAATTTTAATACAGAAAGTGCGGAGAAAGTTAAAAATATTTTTAGCGAAATTGGCAGAATTAAAAAGTTTGTTAAAGTTAGTTTGTAGTATATGCGAATTTTTTCTACCACCTCTTTTTCCTCTTTTTGTTTTCCCCGTTTTTTTTTACAACAAAATTTTGAAATCCTTTTTTTGGCTCATTTCTCTGTTATTAAGAAATGTTTTTTCATCATTCCCTACCGCTGCAACTATAGTATTATGCTCACTGGCCAATGAATTAGAAACCTTTGAGATTTTCATTTGAATGGTTGCTAGGGATAAAGTATTCAAATTTTTTTATGACGTGGGTTACACGTGGTTAGAATGCCAGTATAAGTAAGGAGTAAGAGTACTTTTTACGGTGAATGAAATAAAATGGGAGAAACGGCAGATCTTTCACCATTTGAAAAAGGACTTATTCTTGGTCCCCGTTTTGCAGGGACCTAAATTCCGAAGATAGCAAATCTCACTGGGTTCTCAAAAGCTGCCACATTAAAGGTTTTCAAAAGTTTTAATCAGAATCCACAGTCCGTCTCTAAAAGACATAACTGCGGTTAAAGCACATTTTTCCAAGAGAGTGATCGGCGTCCTCTCCGACGAATTGTTCGGCAGAACAGGAACTGTTCTGTGCTTCAACTGACACAGATCGTCAACGGAGGCTCTTCCCAACAGATATCAACTCGAACCATGCGCAGAAAACAGGAATGCATAGTTGGGTGCCTGTGGTAAAACCATTTATTTCTGCCCGACATGCAAGAATTCGTTTGCAGTGCTGTCGGGAAAGAAGACGCTGGACATATGAGGATTGGAAACGGATAATGTGGTCGAATGAATCAAGCTGCATCTTATTTTGCACTAATGGAAGATGCCGAATTTGGCGAGAAACACATGACTCCATCTTGGTTTTACTCGCACTGTGCAAGTTTCTGGTGGGAGCATGTTCTGCTGGCATAACAGAGGTGCCCTGGTGTTCCTCGAGGGTAAACAAAGAGCCATCAGATACTTAGACATATTGGCAGATCAAGAGTACCCTGCAATGTTGTATTTTTACTCTGATAACAACGGATACTTCATGGATGACAATGCAACTATACATCGTGCCAAAAGTGTTGAAAAATTGGTTCGCTGAACATCAGTCTGACTTCCAACACCTTCCCTGGCCACCGCATAGCCCGGAATTTAATCCCATAGAAAATGTGTAGATATGGTGGAAAGACTCATCCGACAGCATGCTCCTGCACCTAATTTACAAGATCTAAAAAGCTGCATAGCCAGTGCATGGTATTCTTTGGACGTAAATGTACTCCAGAAGCATGAAACTCGATGCCCAAACGAATCCGCGCAAAAGGTGGTCCAATAAAATATTGTTTTTGGGTTTCTAATTCATTGGAAAGTGTGTGTATTTATTAAACTTGCTTTTAATCTGATCTATAATTTCTGAGCGAATGTACACTATAATTTTTGGCATTTATTGCACTTTTACTACGTGTAGTTATTGACTAAAACTCACCACGCACTACAGAAACAGAATGATAATGGCTGAAGACTTTTCAAAACATTTATAGCATATAGAACATAGGAAAACATGCACCAATTCCTGCTTCCACAGCTTTAAATTATACAATGCTACTTGCGCGTACTTCGACATCGCTGTGCACTTGTGGTCATGGTTTTAGAATTTTAGACAGGTAATTTCGAATTTGCATTTAGCATGTTCTCTTGATATAAGAAACGAAGCTACTTGACCAACATATGCAGAGGATCGATTGACTTGATCGATATAATTTTTGTACCAATTCCTGCTTCCACAGCTTTAAATTATACAATGCTACTTGCGCGTACTTCGACATCGCTGTGCACTTGTGGTCATGGTTTTAGAATTTTAGACAGGTAATTTCGAATTTGCATTTAGCATGTTCTCTTGATATAAGAAACGAAGCTACTTGACCAACATATGCAGAGGATCGATTGACTTGATCGATATAATTTTTGTAAAGATATATGATTGTAATGTTTATATAATCAAAGGAATGTGCAAATATTTATTTAAAAAAATTTAGGAAGCCACACCTTTTTAATAGTATTCTTAGGCCCTCTTGTTTCTGAAGGCTTCCTTACAGCCCTGTGGGCCAGGAACGTCGCCGTAAGTCTTTTAAGTATCTACTTTTGGAAACTTTAGATTCGATTTGTAAAAAGTCTATTTTCGTAAACTGACAAAAACTTGCATGCATATCCTAAGAATCACAGATGTAAAAAGCATCGCTAGTTCATACAGTCAGTCTTCGGAGATTTTCAGTTTATAATGTTAAATCTTTTAGATGATACTAACATCTAACGTGCTTCAGAAGCGCACAGGAATCTTCAACAAGTGGATATTCCAGCACTCAGAAAAGAACCCGAAGGTAATCACTCTGGCTTCGCCTTCTAGGGGCGTTGTTCGCGAACAGAAGTTTCTACGATTTCTTACTTCAATGCCTTTCCTGCTTTTTTTTACGAGCTCTGTTTTGGGGGCTAGAAAAGTTCGAAGCGAAAGGATAATAAAATAAGAATCGTGCCCCAAATTGCTTAACTAAGCAAGTTTGCAGGAAATAAAAAAAGAGAAGGGCAACCTATTTCTACTTTCTTATATGCTGGGTGAATCCAGTTGTATATCAAAAAGAGAAATTTACGGCCCAGATAACCCCGGCGGCGGATAATGCATAAAAGTTCGACCCTGGTTAAACGGAAGGAAGGCCCCCGAGAACACCATGTGAATGACAATCAGCACCAAGAGGTCTCGGGTTACTCGCAAAGTATCCCGATGCGGTTTTTGCATCTCAGCGAACTGAAGGGGGGGAAGTAACTTGCAACTTGACATTATAGTCTAACATATCCCATAAGAATTAAACTTTAAAAGATTTTTTTAAAATTACTTAAAAGAGATCTTGCAATCTGAAAATTTTATTGTATAATCTCTAATACGTCATAGAAGACCAGTTTAAAAAAACTACCGCTACCAGTACCAGTGAAAAACTTCTACCACTACCAGTTTAAAAAAAAAAAAACTTTAAAAGGGTATTTAAAGGCATAAAAATTAAAACAAAACTGCAAACTGATCTTCTTATTCAGATACAACTTTAACGTCTGGAACAGTTATAATCAAGAATATTTAGATTATGGCAAAGCTGTTAGTAGCTATCTGCTCAGGAGCGAGATTGCCTGTGTGGAGGATTTTTTAAAGGAAGCTGGTTCATATTCATGTTACGCATAAAGAAAGCCACTGAAGTACTTATGTAGCCAGTATCTCTGGCGGGATTTGAGCTCCAGTCGAACCACCCCTATTCAGCAGTTTTACATTTCGCCTGATGTTGGGCCCTGAGTAGTTACGATACGACACCAGGTTAAGAATAGATCTCCAGCAGTTCAAAAGAAACTGTGTATGAGTTATAAAACTGACAGCATGAAACATGACAGCAAGTCAGAGGAGGGGGAGAAAAAAATATGCAATTTGAAGATTTTAGATTATACTCGAACAATTCAAAAAAGATTACACAATTTAAAATCTCAAAAACATTTTTGAAAAATTAAAAAATGTTTTTGTGACTTTTATATTTATTTAATATTGATAAAATTTTATTTCTCAAGAGAAAGAAAATATTTATTTCACTAAATGATTTATGAAAGAGGTTAGCTTTTATTATTTCATTAAGGTAAATTCTTAATAGTTACCTAGCTATGTAATTTAAGCTGCATTTATAATATTTCTAAATGATAACTTTTACAAATATTTGCGTTTTCTAGTGCCGAATGGGTAAAACCGCAAAACGTTAGAGTTCGACTCGGCTTCGGATTCTGGCGAACAGTTGCTCCCATGTACAGCATACACACTCGCTTGCAAAATTAAGATAATTTGCGCCTTATATCGAATTTCTGAAGAACTAATGGACAGATTTTAATGAAATTTGGTATGAGTATACATTTATAACAGAGAAATAGATGCGCCATTCGAGTCATTTTATGTACACTTATGACGTTATCAATTAAAGCTCATAGTGCAGGGATGACCAAAATCCGCTTGCTGATATCGAACTGAAAATAAGTCTAATAAGGGCTATGGCCACCTTTCACAGCCAGATAGGACACGTACCGTAACGGCATATTGGACAGGAGACAGTTGAGGAGCCCCTGTGGCAGACGATCCCTCTCCTGCTCCTGCACCAAGACAATTTCCAACCCCGGGTCGTCTGGCATACAACCCTATTTTATAAAACATTCGAGCAACTGTCGACCGTGTAATCTGGGTTGCAGTGGCAGCATACAGGACACGTGAGAGCTGTGAACTGTAACAATCGTGTGTCGCAGTGCTGAAAGTGCTAAATAAAGATCCTCATTCGTCACTGTGGATCATGGTCGATCTTGTTCAGGTCCTCTTTAGATGGATTCAGTGTCTTGAAACTGTTTCCGTAAATTGCAGACGACACCGGGTGTGACACTGAGCTCTGTAGTCACCTGCACTTGTGATTGGCCTGCCTCCGATCTACCAATAATTCTCCATCTCATTCCGTCATCCATACCTTCATGGATACTCATTTTACCTGACACCTTATAAAATCTACCTAGCTCTTGCGTGAAATACGTCGAATGTCGTGGAGGAGTACGAGCACACAAATCGCCAAAAATCACTCATGCGCTTTGATCTCCTCCGCAATCGCAGCTTAGCAGACACGCACGTGCAAATATTCGACTCTGAATATTTGCGTATTTCTTCGGTGGCATAATTAGTGCCTTTAGTTCGATGCTTTTCGTAAACATACACATAATTTACAAATTCTCTTAATTTTGTGCACGATTGTGTAAGTCATTTTACTTTAGCAATTCTTCCGGAATATATCTTTGACCTCGCGTGCTTCTTCTTAATGAAATAATCAAGTACGGACATTTATCTAATGTAATGTATTATACACTTTATTAGAACGTTCTTTAGCTTGTAGAGTCCACTTATCTAACTGCGGTGTGAAAACTGGAAGTGTAGTAACTGCACAGAAGAAGGGTTAAAAGTACCCTTTGTTACACTCTTTAGAAATTTGTAATTTGTCAACTCGACGCTAACAAACTACGCCTCTGCTTGGGCGGTAACTGAAACAGTAAGAATTAAACTGAAGATTTTAACAAGTCATAGAATTACGCTACAGGGCTCAGACTATCCTGTTTCCTAAAAGAGCGTTGAAAATCTAGTGGCAGCAAAGTAATAGCTGTTACGCCACGTTTAACTGGCAATAAATGCTAAGCCGAAGCTCACGCTACAAAAAGCACAGAGTTCGCCCACACTCTCCCAGTTTGCCTTCCAGAACTTGATATTTAGACCTTTTCTTCCGCTGGTAGAATTTACATTACTTCACGCGCGCTACCAAATTTAAATAGTCTGGCATTGACAATTAAGGGAAATGAAGGCTTATAGGAAAGTACTTTCAAATTAAATTGAGTTGGTTATTTAAAATAAATATAAATCTCTACAACTTTATAAAATGTATTCAGTTCTTGCGTGAAACACGTCGAATGTCGTTGAGCACAAGCACACAAATCGCCGAAAAACCCTCGCGCGTTTATATCCCCTCGTAATCACAGCTCTGCAGACACGCACGTGTACGCTGAAGTATTCGAAACTGAATCTTTGCGTATTTCTTCGGCGGCGTAATTAGTGCCTTGAATTCAATACTTTTGGTAAACATAGACATAATTTACAAATTCCCTTAATTTTGTATACGAGTGTGTAAGCCATTTTATTTTAGCAAGTCTTCCCGAATATATCTCTGCCCTTAGGTAGATCGACCTCGCACGCTTCTTCTTAATGAATTAATCAACTACGGACATTTATCTAATGTAATGTATTACGCACTTTTAGGACATTAATGCTTGATGTCTTTAGCTTATTTTTTTATTGGAATTATAATTTTTTTAACGCTATAAGAAAAGAAAAAGAAATAAAGTCCCACCACTTGCATTACATTAGCTTACAGAGAGAGTCTTCAGAGAAGAACAGAGAAGAGTAGAATTATTCAGGTTATGGACAGATGAAACATTTTAGTGGCCTTTACACCATTTTTAGCGAGTGCTGGATCATTACATTCGCGCTTTGTGTTATCCTAACACGTAGCTATTAGGTATGAACGTAGCACGTAATTATCGGCGAATGCTGCTCTTGAGTGAAACAATAACATCTTTACCTTCTGCGCAACGGCGCTAATAGTCAGTATTCAGAATTTTGCCATTAGGAGTGATGCAAGATCTTTAATTTATGTTTTCAAATTTACCCTCTCTGTAATTACATAACAAATTCAGCAATTGAACAGCAAGAAATGAATGTCATGATAGTTTACTGCGTTGCCTAACCAAAAACCGCCGTTACATTTATGTTTACTAGTTTTAGCAAAGCGCAGTGTGCCTGTCTCCTTAAAAGGACGGATGCCTTCGTGAAGAAATTTTTAAAAACCATCTATGAACAACGGTTTTAAATGTTTCCATTCACGTTCTTTTTACTTTTAGTTCAGCTAGTTTACGTAACTTATGACCACCTTTTATTTGTAATACGCCCAACTAATAATTTTTGTGAATACTTAACGCACTGCTTTAATTTACAGAAGATGTTACGTTAATACCCGACTTGTTAATTCCCTGAATTCTGCTAGCTGGACCTAAGTCTGAATCTCAGCAACGAACCTTGCATGAACTTTTCTGTGGATTCCCTTATGTATAACGCAAATATGAGCCGTTTTCCCCAGAAAATATTCCTTGAAGGCATCCCTCCTTTTAAGCTAATAGGGCCCTAATCGAATAAATCCAAATCGTAATCGTATTACTACATGATCCAGAATCGTTTGAGATTTTTACGGTTATGTATGATTTACGGTTGTCAAGTCTATACTGAAATTAGTTTCATTGACTCTAAGGTGAGCTTAAATTTAAATTTGAATTAACTAATTACTTCTTCATGCGTTCTTAATTTTAATTATCTAATAAATTTTGTTTAAATAATTTAATAAGGAAATTTAATTTCGTAGTAAGCGCAAGCGGTATGATTCGAGTGGCGGTATCTTATTTCATTTTCTCAGCA
>KK117992.1:41569-134983 GCA_000611955.2 Stegodyphus mimosarum | reverse complement strand
GCAAGAGCTTCTAATTATAATTGTCTATAACCTCTTTTTATTTAATTTGGAGACTTCCTCTCTATCTTTAAAATAGCGCTAAAAGTCTAAACTGCGTCATTCAAATTAATTATGCGAGCCTACGTAACCCTTAATGCAGATATCTCTTGTCCAATCAAAATAATTGTAAACCAAAACTTTTTTAACTTGAACTAAAACTTTTTGACTCTCTCCCTTCCTCCTTTGAATTGCTGCGACATTTTCGCTTACGCTTTCCTCCTGGCAAGACGTTCCTCCAAACATCCCCGCTGCTATGCTTAATTTACTAAAATGGCGTCGTATCATTTTCCTATGTATGTAAAAATTATTGTAGTTGCTTATGATCAAAAAGTATATTGCCTGTAAAGAAATGATTTCGATGTGCCTAAAAATAAAGATATTGATTCGCTAAACTTAGTTTTGTAAATGTTTTCTTCCTGCCTTGCCACTTAGCCATCATATTGTTGCGTTATACGGGTTCGTGGATTTGAGAGTATCCGATGAAAACACGATGCGGAACAATAAAGAGCCCAATTTATTTACAGGAATCACTATTTACAGCACAGTTCCAAAATTACCTTTAAAAGCGTCGAAAATCTACAATCAATACGCTGAGACAATCAGCAACACAGCTTCAGGCTGTAACTGTAAAGGTAGCTTCACGGCAACACTAAACTTATAATAAACACCGTGGAACAATCACCAATCCACTGTCAAGCTATACTGTAAAGATAGCTTCACGGCAAAGCACTATCTCGATTGCTTTCCGTTCACACAACTCTCGCGTAGCAGCTATTCTCACAACTAATCACACTGCTCGCAACACTTCACAATGCTCGCAACTAACTCGCAACCAACTCGCAACTCAACTAACTCAAGGGTTTATATAGCTTTTCTTTAAGTTCGACGCGTTTCGAGAAATATCTCGACAGGAAGTCATTCTAGAAGCTTCCCGATTGGACCATGGGATATCGCCAATTTGGTCGCCAAATGGGCGATAAAGTCGCCAATCTGGCAACCCTACCATACACTATTTCATGGCAACCCTAGTGCTATGCCAGAAAGCTTACATAGAGGCGCAACCGCCGAATTTTTCGTAACAATATAATTCAGCAGCTTAACGCGCGAAAATACTGGGGGGCATGTCTATATTTTGTTTTTTAAAAAATTGTTTTGCATATATATATAATTGCAATAATATATAATATATATATATACATATACCCACTCTATTACTCGGCTCTGTGAGCTCAGTGCTTTTATTCTTATATGTTTGTAAATTGCGCGTTTTTTTGCTTTACAAGTGATTGAATTATGTTATTCTTATCTTCCGGTTAAGGTTTTTATGTCTTTAGTAAATCTGCATGCAATATTTGTAGAATTATCAACAATTTAAAAGTTGTTTAAGTGCGGCTAAGCCTAATTATTTTTACAAAAGCAGCCATATTTGTTTACATTTGAAACTTAGCAGAATAGTGGATTTATTGTTAGTTCATAATTTTTAATATAGATATTTCGAGTTTTTATCTATTTTTACCTTGTCGCGAAGTGACAGCTGAATTAATTGAATAAGAAATACTAAATCGTTTTGTGAAAAACTTTTTTTTTTGTTTGTTATTGTTATTTTGTTTTGTTTTTGTTTCTCTAATTTCTTTTATACATCGTTTTAGATTTGTTATAGTATTTGAATAGAACATGTGGCAACGATTAGATAATTCTTCAGATGATACAAATTTTTTGCATTCTGAATTTTAAAATGAATGAGATGTAACGCTGTTAAATGAACCTAGCGCCAGAGTTTCGTTATGGCAAACCAATAGAGTGAATTTTAAAGAGTGCATTTATTCTATCGTGGTTTATGCGCTATCGACGAGGTAGATTTAATTCAATCCAATAAGTTTAAATGAAATGCAAGAAAAAATGCATATAACTTAATATTCCGTACAAGGAAGTCATGTGGTGAAGACAACAGATTTTTCTTGTCACGAATGCGATTATGAGCATAATGATAAAAAATAATAATTTGAAATTTTTGCAAGTAACATTAAAGGACTCTTATCACACAAAACAAAGTTTATGACTTGCAATCAGATGTTTTATAAAAACCAAAATGATTTTGTTTCTTATGGGAATTTTTAGATGCTAGTATTCAATTTAACTGATAATTCTACATCCCTTTTAAAAACAGGAAATGAGAGAATCCCAGAGAAAAGGCGATGGTCGAAAGTCCAATCAGATACGGGTCCTATCAAAGATTCCGCTGTCGCAAGGCTGCGGGAAATTATTTCACTGTACGACAGCATCAGCGTTCACTCACCCATCACTTCCGACAGCAGATCATACCACTGCCGTCGCCTTTTGAATTTACCGGATAAACAAGACGAAATACAACACTGCCAACAGTTCACACGGAGATGGAATTGTTATGCGGTTCACGTGGTAAACTGCCTCTTGCGTGTAGGCAAGCAAGACCAGTGCAAATAATTAACCCGGAAAAAGTGCGATCATTAATAATCTAGCCGAGCATAAAATACTGCCAAGGAAACAATAGCCAGGAGGAACCGAAGCAAAGACTTCGGTAGATTTCTCATTTGGTTGCAACTTGTTGCCGTGTCTCGACTGGTTACTTTAATTTGTTTCTGATCATACGTTAAAGGTATTGAAGCTGGGAAAAGATCGAAACTTTTCCCATCCTTCAGCGGAGGTAGTAGAATAGTCATCCCAAATAGATATTACTGAGAATCCTAATAGAACCAGATAGATATTACTGAGAATCCTAATTACATAGAATCCTAATACAATCCTAATAGAAATTATTGAGAATCCTAATTACTTAGAATCCTAATGCAATCCTAATAGAAATTACTGAGAATCTTAATATAATCATAATATCTAATACCCTAATAATAATATCTAATATCCTAATAGAAATTACTGAGGACCGAAGAGAACTTAATACTATGACAATGCTGCGGCAGAAAATTCTTTTCGCCTGCAACGTCCATTTTACTAACTTTTTTGAGTAACACAGTTCGTACAGAGTTCGGACCCAGCGAACGGGTAGGTTTTCATGGTTTTCACCGTGTGTAACGAGGATACAAACCAGTTTTCCTTAGAAAATCCTCTTTTAAGGTTTTTCTCCCTCTTTACCCAGTGGTTTCTTGGTGTAATTGAAAAAAAGCCCGTCGTTCGGTTAGCATCGAAAGTTCCGGAACTCAATTCCTGGTGAGGAGTTCCTGTTTCAGAATAAAATGCTTAATGGTCTCTAAATACTTATGCTCGAATCGGGCTGATAAAGACAATGTAGCAGAACATTCTCTCGTTCTCATATTCGTTTTCCGAATTTATATAAGTGTTTGAGAGGTTAAAGACCGTGGAGGTACGAGGTAAGAGGAGAGGCTTTAACCGGTTCGGTTTCCTCCATTCACTGCTTTGAAGCACTGGCGATCCTTTCGTGGTGACCAAGACATTGAGTGACTTACCATTGAGTGAGACATTGAGTGAGACATTACCACCAAGACATTGAGTGACTTACCATTGACCTATCAGTGGGTTTTGACACGATCGGATGTAAATATTTTGTAACTCCGTCGTAAATATACATATAAATGTATATATTTTTCTTTTCCCACAATATTTCATAGTTCTAAGTATGTGAAAAGAACACATTTTTAAACAACATTTCTTTCTGAACGGAATTAAAGGCTATACTTTTCACAGAACAGTTTACTCAGAACGGTTTAATTTGAATGAAATATTTTCACAAGTTCTCGTTAATAACATTAGAAAAAAAAATTAAGGTAATTCGATTTTATTCGGTTAATGATTACAAAAATAAAGATCAAAATTTATTGTATTATTAATATTAAAATTATGCATGATTTCTTTCGTATTTATATAGCGTCTTCGTAACATACTTTCTCAAATATGACATGGTTTTTAGCTTCTGAGGCATCTTTTAATTCGAAAAATCTGTTAATTTATAATTAATGCTCTATTCGGTCCATTTCAAATTCGAGCACCTTTTATTTTAATAGCGAAATACGTTAAATTTTGGTTAAATATTGGTGCTCATTTCCACGTACTTAACTTTCACTGAATATTTCTAAAAGGGAATGAAAAAAAGGATTATTTTTTTTAATATTATTTAAAACTTGCAACTGAGTTATTATAAAGTGTAAGGGAATAATAATTCTTTTAATTATAATTAGGTAGCTAGCTCTTGTTATATACGATATTTCTCCTGCCTTCTTAGCGTGCTTTCGTGGTGTAATTGTGAGCACATTTGGCGAGTTTTCGAGAGGCCTGAGGTTCGTGTCTCGGTGTTAAACAGAGAAAACTTTAAACCTTAAGGGGGTTTTACTTTTAACTTTTTAAAATTTAAACTTATACTCAATCTCTCTAGGCGCCGGACAAACTAAAATAAAATAAAACTTAAATATAAACTTACTAAAATGAACTGGTTAGAAAATAGAGAAAGGAACTAATTGGTTGATCTGACTCAAAATAATATTAAATATAACTTTTCTTAAAGCAATTAATTCACACATAGCAAGGCAAGGCAGATTCTTCTTAATAAACTTAACCTGAAAAGGAAGCTGGAATAAATCTTCTCTGGTACTCGGTAGAATAAAACACTATTTCGACCAAAACATTTCTATAATTCACTCATTTTAAAATAAACTCAAGAATCACAAGTTCTTATTCATTAATCAAAACCTCTTAAGCACCCGAGAAGAAGTATTCAAACACCAATCAATCAGTTCCATTTCTAAAAAAAACTAGTTTTAACTTTCCTGGCACCTAAAAGTCATAACAAAATCTATCTTAAAACATATTCAAGAATCTTTAATAAGTGGTTAGTACATATTTGCTAAAAACAGGGCGCGTTGTGAGTACCCTAAAAGGCATGAACATTTTTCAATAAACTCAAGCAAAATCTCCATGTTTCTTAAAGCCTCCCGGCTCAAACCAATGGAGTGACTGAACAGACCAATTTCTTAGTACTAATAAAAAAAACAAATGCAAGTAATAATATAAAATCACACTCATTTATTAAATATCTAGGATAAATTTATGGAACACCTGGCGACACCCCTTACATACAAATGCAATTAATATTCCACATTAAATTTCTCCAAGAGTCATTTATCAAGATAACAATTTTTTTTAACACAATAACGGTTACTTAGAAAATACTGGAACATTAAATTAATCATTTAAAACAACTTCTATAGAAATTACAATTTACATAAATTTCTTATTTTTGACAATAACTTTAAATTCTACCAAGACACAAACAATCTTCTTTATATATATATATATTTTCCCGTTACGCAAGATTTAATTAAGATAACTACCAAAGAAAATATAATGTAACTCACAGTTGAAATACCGGAATTTCATCATCATAAGAAGCTATAGGCGACATCGGCAGAAGAATCCCCCATTGAACTCTTGAATTTGCTTTATAAGTAATCAGCTCCAAAATAAAGTTCAAGAAAAATGACGTCTTGTAGAATCATAATTGAAGGAATCTTTTAAGTAATGAGCTCCAGAATAAAGTTCAAGAAAAATGACATCCTGTAGAGCCATAAATGAAGAAGCCCGGAAATAAAAAATTCTGAGATATGGAAGTAGCTTGCACACGAGTTTCAACACTGAGGCGGCAGAAAACATACATTTTGCAGGAAAACCCACTTCAGGAAGCATCCGTTCTCTAACTCGGAAGAGATCGCTCTAATTTCTACCTCTTGCATAAATTTCAGGAAAGATTCTCAATTATTCACATATTCAACTTGAATCTATCTCTAATGAATACCGGCGCAAATCGCCGCAGGATCGCAAACGTGAAGCTCGGCCGCAGAGCCAAAAACCCTATCTGCTAATTCTTTTCTCTCTAGTTGTATCAAAACTTAACTCAACTCAAAAACTGACTTCTAAAATCGTGCAAGAATCGAGGAAAACTCGGTTTCTCCTCCCACTCACAATTATAGGTCCAAAAGTTACACATAAAATTAAATTCTTGCCAATCCGAGACTTTTCAATATAATTTAATAGTACAAGTTCAAACCCCCAAACGAATCAGAATTAAGTCATTGTCTACAGTAGCACCTGCGAAAACTGGAAACTAAACATTCGACCCCATCTGCTAACAAGCGAAAAATATAAGAAACAACAAAAACTGCCCTTTCAAAGATTCAATTTACAACTTCCACCGAAGCCATAAACAAGGCGACAATCACAATGCTGAAAGTAAGTGAACAGCGGGGAACCCAATAACAGTGTCCACTTTCCCATCTTGGTAACAAAGACAAGAGAACAACGATATACTACTCAATGTTGCAACTGTCATCTTAAAAGGCATTTCCCACAGATGTTACTTCCGTTAGAAGACGCTCCCCCATTCTCGTTAGGAAATTGAACCGTTGAAGGAAAAAAATAATTGCTTAAAGATTTTAAGTACACTCTTTACAAAAATATATATATATTCATTACGCTCTTCACAATTTCAACTTAAAAAAAAAACCAAATACAAATACAAATACAATACTTAAATAATGATTACTTAAATCATTAAAAACACTTAAATTAAAAACACAGAATTCGCGACACAACATCGGCGAGGGTATTGCTCATTTTTCACGTCTGTCAGCATAAAAATTCCTTATGTTTCTACATTGTATGCTTTTCCATATTCTTGGACACTGGAATCATACATTGTAGCACGATTTCGTAGTCATTTAGTAGTCAATAGCCAAGCTAATTTTTATAATGGCCAAAAAATCCAATTTTTTTATTAATTATGGAATGTTTTTGTGATTTATAGGGATTTTGGATCCAAGAGGTAATCAAAATCTGAGTTAGCCTTGAAGGATTAAAAGCGTACCCAAATGTTAAAGATCAACAAAAGGTAATGCTTTAATGATCGAGCTATAAGTAAGCTCCATATAACAGCGCAGTCAATTTTCTGAAAAAATTCTGTTTTATATATGAAGTAAAGAACTAGCACAAAAAAAAAAAAAACAATTAAGCAACCCAAATGAAAAAAACCACATTACTTTAAGACTGTCAGAAATATATTTAATAAAATAATCAGTAACTGATTAAGGTTTTGATATTCTTAAATACCCCCCTCTATGTACCCACATTTTTTTCTCCTTCAGCATTGCTAAAAACCGTTACGAAAAATGTGTTCCCCAGCCCTGGAAAAGTATCTTCATTTTCTGATATTCTTTCCCCCTGCCGCATCTCCATTAATGAACTCTTTTTTTTCCTCCCCCCCCCAAAAAACTGTTAATTTCTTTCGTTAATAAATAAAACAAAAACTATTTACGCTAAAAGTCTTTCCAAAGTAAGTTGTTTTTTAGCCAGTGTGAAGAAACATTTTATTTAATACTAACATATTTAATTAAAAAAAAAAAAGAACGTTAAAGATAAAATGAGTTCTGAATTTCGTAGAAACCGAATCTTCAAAGGTTTTCGAATCTTTTGAATCTCTTGAATTTCACGCAAAAATAATAATGAAAGGAAACCTACTATTTAAAGTTTTAAATGAAAACAAGGTTTCAAATCTCATTTAATAGCAAGGATAAGAAATATAATCTCTAAAAATATATCTCTGTTTGTTAAAAAAATATACAGATAAAATGTAATAAATGAATAACATAATTAAAATTTTTTGATTCTTGAAATTTCTTTTATCTATATAATTTGCCCCAAAATAGGTAGTTCTGCAGCTACCTTGTTTCCAGAATTTGAACCTGGGTCGAATTATTAGTGTGCACAGTCTCACTCGTTTGGGTAACATACATTAAAACTCTAAAGAACGCTAAGCAACTTATCGCTATGTCTAGTTAAGTAGACGAAAACGTAAGAAAGGTGTAAAAGAAACCTTTTATTAAGAACTCAAATAAGTTAGAAGAACAGAATAAAACAGAAGGCATTACTGGTGCTTACAAAACTAGCCAGTATTTACGGCGCAAACTCAATAGAATTTAAAATTGAAACTAAATAGTTAGTCAAAGGCTACAGAGAAATATTAAAACGGACAAGTTGGCTCTAACTTACGCCGGTGTGACAGCACTATTTACAAGACTAAAACAACCCGGAGACTGAAATGCTGTCTTCTAGTAATCAACTAGTAACGTGCCCTTCAGTAGGCGGAATACGCTCTAGCTACAGCAATCTCAAATCATTACTTAAATGCGCACGAGTTAAATTTGCATTCTGTCAGACCAACTGGGAATGGAGTAGTGACTGTAAAGTTTCGGATTTTAATATAATTGGTTAATTGATATAAATAAATATTTTACAATTATCAGTACCTTACGGTTCAATAGATACTTTAAAATAAAATCAATTTTTAACCGCTCATCTACTTACTCGACCATTTCTACTCTAGGTTATACAGAGGCTGTTCTCACATTTTTTAGACGATGTATATTGTATTTACAAAACTAAACTACATAAAATTCTTATGTTTTAAATGTTCTATTTGACATCCCTTATTCTGAACTATCTTTCGACACCGCAATTTCCAGGATAATAATGCCTTTTGAAGTGTCAGAAGAGGTATTCTATCCCATTGCTCCCGAACAGCTTTCCAGAGTCCTGTTAGGGTTTTGGGACAACGTTTGGATAATGCAGTTTTTAAAAGTCCGAAAGCACAAAAATCCATAGGTGACACATCTGCAGATTTAGTAGGGATATCAGTGAAGGGTATGGCCTTGATACCAGTTTTTTGTTCCATTTCTTTTAGGAAATTTACAGTGGATTTTGATGTGTGACTGCTAGCTTTGTCCTGATGGAGTCTCACAGATGGATGGCACTGTGGGTAAAGCGATGGTATATCATTCAGAAAAATTGGCAATAAAATATGTTCCTGATAGTATTTGGAGTTAATCTTGACATTTTTTTTTTGCACTCTCTTTATTTTTAACTTGCCATTATAAGAAAGACCAGCAACAATCATGAATCCCTTAGAAAAACTTTGTTTCGAGTCTTTGAACCATGTACTTAAATTTTTTTCTCCCCTTTTATGATAATTAATGGCTCTTTTTTTGTTACAATCATTTAAATACACCCATGCTTCATCTATTGTGACAATTGTTTTCCATTTTTCTTTGGATAAGTGTTTCTCATACAGAATTCTGCAGCGTGTCCTGCGTTGAGCGATATGCTTTGGAAGAAGACAATGCACATTGCGTTTTTTCGCTTTCTTAAGATTTTGTTTACAGTGGACACCGAGCATTTTAATGATTTTGCAACTGTCCTTTGACTAAGGGGATTTTCTTTTAACATTAAACAACGTACCTTTGCAATAGTCGAAGATGTCCGTTTTTTCCTTGGATACTTGTTTGGAATTTTTGTCTCACTCGAGGCTCCAATTGGACGTTTTTTTTCTTTCTTGTTGATGATATTACCTATCGACGCTTTAGATGTCACAAAACCATGACTCTCACATCGTTTTTTGGATGACGGAGTATGCATATTTCTCTTGGGAAAGAGCGTAAATGTAACCTTCGAACCACTGCTTTGTTAAATTCGCCATTTTGAATAAAAACAAAACTTTCAAGCCACAGACGATAATTTTGACTTTTAAA
The DNA here is from genome assembly GCA_000611955.2 of Stegodyphus mimosarum. NCBI lineage: Eukaryota > Metazoa > Arthropoda > Arachnida > Araneae > Eresidae > Stegodyphus > Stegodyphus mimosarum. The sequence continues at coordinate 125,360 of KK117992.1, read as the reverse complement.
AATATAGTACAATTGCAATTACTTCTTTTGCAGCAAACGATTTTTTATTGCCGCTTACCAAAATCGTCTAAAAAGTGTGCGAACAGCCTCTGTATTTCATATACTTAAAGGCTTTCGGTTGGCGACGTACGTACGATATTCATATGTTGCTATCGGTTTAGCTGCGCTGATCCTCATGTGTAACGTGAACATGAGCTAATTTCTCTGAAAAAGGTATCCACGAAAGCATCCCTCCCTTTAGGCAGATAAACCTCACTATTTGCATAGCGGATTGCAATTAAGTACAGTAACATCTCCCTAAGACGATCGCTCATGGTTACAGACAGTTTGGGTTTTCTCTGAAGGGGGTCACCTTAGAGAAAACGTTTATTATCAGAGTTTATTTAAGTTCTTAGAAATGCCGGTCACTTTCCGTGGAGGTCGTCTAAGGGAGGTGGTCATCACGAGAGGTTTCACTCTACTGTATATTTTAATCTTCTGGATTAAGTGTTTGTATTTTGTAATCAGAGGGAAAAGAAATGGAATGAAACTTAATCGTAACTTAAATGTTACAAGTCTAAGTTCTGCAGCTTGGGCTTCGTTTTTTGCTTCTCACAGAATTTGCCGTTCGCTACTGCTTCCCAACAGAGACTTTCATCATCACATGCAGATATTAATCAGTTCGAAATATCTCCGGCAACATCCACCAGCACAACTTCTTTGGTATCTGCTTGTCTAGACACCTGGTGAAACAGAATTCTAAAATCTCGATATTTTAATCTTTCCAGACCTTCAAAACTAGTCGACGCGACATTTAGATAAGGTACTAAAAGAGTTGAAGGACACTTCTGGGAAAGACTGTCTGATTATACCATGAACTCCGTAGGGCTCTTGTTTTGAATTTTTTTTTCTTTTTTCGTAGGTCTCTTGTTTTGAAATAAGCCTTTCTGTTTCTTGTTGGTTATAGTCTCAACCATCAAAACAGAAACGAAAGACTTTAAGACTTTGAGAGTTAAAGAAAACATTGCAAATGTTGGAAAGTGAAGAATTCCGATGAAGATAACAATCAGGTTAGAAGTGTCGAGTTCAATAACATTTCGAGTAGAAACAAAGATGTCTGTTTAATATAATTAATTTTTAAAAAAATGAAAGTTTTCAGATTTTATATTACGCCCAAAAGGGCGGTTCCTCCCCCCCACGTTTTGTGTGTTACCTTTATTTATTAAATAAATTATTACCTTGCCAAATTCATCGGGGCAAGAAATGTAAGACTGCTCTTGTCGTTGGCAACAGCCTTGAGCACCACGCAGGTGACAGTACGACTTCGCTCAGTTTCACCCTGAATATTGATGTAGAGCACCCCTGGGGGGCAATTCTGAGGGTCTCTCACTCCTCTTCCATTACCACCAACTTCTCGAGAAGACTTTCGGCTCGCCGCTAATTTAGAGTGCCCCCATGCGGCACGGAGACTATACATTTACAAACAGCCATGCTTTCTCCGAGATTCGCGCCCAGGCCCTTCGGTACCACTTCGGACGGCTCGATATTTCGTTACAATAACTACCTGCCTAAAGCTTACCAGCAGCCGAACAGTAAAAGTCTCTGAACACTGGTAGTTCGTTCCTAGGTTCGAGTCTCGGCGAACGGACTGACTGCATGGGTTCGTGTTTTCCTCATGTGTAACGCGGTTGCAAGTCAGTTTCCTTTACAAAGCCCCCCCCACGGGGCATCCCTCCATTTCCATGTAGTGCCTAAAGGCAGAGTAGGTAATAATTATTATAATAATAACACACCTGCCTAAGTATGTGCTGTCTGATAACCCAGAAGATTATTCTTTAAAATATTATCTGAGCTTGAAATCCGTGTAGTAATTAAATTATCAAAAATTGCAGAAATTGAGCATTGGACGCCTAATGGATTATTTTTTCGTTTCGTTTTGCATATTTTGCATATTTTCATATTTTCGACGCGTACGTTTTTAAGTTTGAATGTGTAATGCAAATCTTTTATCTGTGTCATATGCTTATCATCGGCAAGTGTTCTTCATCGGCTCACCGCGTATTTAGAGTCCCCCCATGCTGCGCAGACGCTATACATTTACAGACATTCATGTCTTCGCCGAGATTCGAACCCGGGCCTTCGGTACGGCAGTCAGCCTCGCTAACCTCTATCCCTACTGCGCGGCTGTAATGTTTTGTTTTAGTGCAACTGGGTGTTTTCTTTGATTTGATTATCGTTAAATAAATAGCAGTTTTATTTAACCCCAGAATGTAAAATTTAATCGTTCACAGTCACACCGTGTAAAGAAGAGGACGAGATTAACTCCCGAGGTTTGAAGATGTAAGCGATTGGACTGATTTTAAACTTTTAGCCCCTGATGAGTGTGGGTTTAAAATGATTCATAATTGTTTACAAAAATTTACTTTCAACAATTCAATTTTAACCATAATTCTTTAATTAATAATTTACCATTCTTTATTTTTATCCTAAGGCTTACCTTTAAAAACTTTAGCTTTGTTAATTTGTTTCCGTTTACAATTTGCCTAGCATTGAAAATTTATGTCATTAATGTCTAAATTCATTTCCCACTGAAAAACATTTATATGAATATTAAGAAAGGAATTAACCACCCAGGTATAGTAGTTAGGGGAGTCTAGTGTAGTACCGAAGAGCACAGGTTCGAATACCGGAGAAGATATGGATGCTTGTAAATAGTGTCTTTGCGGCACTCTAAATATATGGCGAGCAGAAAGTCCTCTCATGTGGATTGGTGGTAGGGGAGAGGCTGGGAGATCCCCGGAGGCTCTCCTCCCTCAAAATTTGGCTGGAAATAGAAGTCCAACCTTCTTGAGGCTCTGGCAACCATTCTTCCATGAAATTCGTGGACAAGGCAACAACAACAAGAAGGGAATTTAAATTAATTTAATAACCAATTTAAAAATTTATTTATTTATTCCAATAATATATAATTGATTAAGCATAAATGCAGCATTAATTAAAGAGTGGTAATTATTACAAAAAATACCTTTACTATTCCAAACTTCCGTAAACAATAAAAGCAGAAATCAGTGAATTAGAAAATCGGGAATAAAATTAGAAAATACTTAAATGCAATTTAATTTAGAAATAATTGCAAAATAACGAAAGGGTAAGGTGAAATGAACAATGTATAAAAACTACAAGCTGGTGATCGAAAACTTAAAACAGAATATATTCGGCTTGTTCCCTTTAAAGCGAATACTCCCCGCCACACACACACACACACACACAAAAAAAAAAAAAAAAAAAAAAAGAGAGAGAGAGAGAGAGAGTGAGCGAAAGGGGGGGGAAAGCTTCCTTTCTAATCCAATCCAAAGTTCCTGAAAGCTGTGAGATGTCTAAAAATTTTCATAGAAATTTAGCAACTGATTTTAGGCATATCATAATTACATTCCCCTGAGACATATGGATTCTAAAGAAATTTATACAATGCAAACATAAGCAACTGAATTTTTTAATATATGGATCAACGAAAATTAAAGTCAACGAATTCGTTGGCGGTAAGTTTAGTAATTAAGAATTATTAAATAACTTACCTTGAATATAGACTGAGTTATAAATTTATAGCTACTTGGAAACAGTTGACTTTGACACAAATAAATGATACAAAATAAATAAGATTTAGACTTTTATATAAACGAGTAGAATTTTTTACATGTTGACATTTTCGTAGAATACTGAACGCATCGTTTGGCATTTTACATCGGTTGCCAAAAAAAAAAAAAAAAAAAAACCATATGCAGAAAAACATCTGGCGCGAGGACAGCGCCGCCTATTGAAAAGGATAAAATAAGGCATAAAAACATTTTGAAACTTAACACATATCATTAAATCATCCAAACTTAAAACTGTAAACAATGATATTGTACACCGAGCTTAAAAAGCTAAATTCATTCTAGAATTTTAAATTACTTCCATGTACGAAGTAAAGGAAGTGGTATTATCACGAATAATTTCGGGTATCATATTTGAACGAAAATGTCCATTTTGATCACTCTCGAACCCATTTGAATGGTGTTCTTCTGTGACCTCCGTACCTACGGAGATAATAAAGGACACTTTTTATTTTTGGGCCGTCTGTGCGTCCGTATGTACACTCTGCAAAGAAAAGGGGGGAAACAGTTCTATACCTCCCGTTCTTCTGGGCCGATTGACGAAATTTAACTTGCACTTGATATGTCTCGAAAGCGCCGCTTGAGTTTGATTAACAAACTCAAGGATTTCAAAGCGAGGAATGGCAACATTGTACAGAAAAAACATTTTTATCTTCAGCGCGTGAGATTGTGTATCGGAAATTCTAAAGATAGACTGAATTTAAAATTATTTTGCGATATTTCTCTTGAATCGAATTTTATGGTTTAAGTGCGAAGAACATGATATTTAATAAATAAAGGTAACTCACAAAATGTTAAAAAAACACACTTTTAGACGTAATTTAAAATCTGAGATCTTTCTCTCTTAGGTGTACAGCTGGAAGGAAGCTAACTTGAGAACTGCAGCAACTGTTGTGTGTGTGTGTGTGTGTGTGTCGTGGAAAGCGATAGAGCTACATTTAAAATCTATGCTAAACTAAGATTTCTTTTTTCCCTGATTTAAAATTTTACTTTGGCATATTTTCCTTCCAATGTGATTAAACTTGTTTCCAAATTTTGCTTTTAAAATTCTATTTTCTATTGTTTTTTTCTGAAGCTTGCTTCTGAATTTCTAAACTTGTTTCTAAATTTCTACACTTTTAAAATTTGTTCTTAAATAATATGAAAACATAATAAGTATATTTTTAAGAAACTTGTAAATTAGTTTAAATAAATGTGTATGACATGTAAATTGTCTTAAAATATTCGGTAAATGTGTAGCCTATAAACATCAATCGAAAAGAATTATGTATTATATGCAGATCTATTGTTCTTTATTACTCCATTATTCATTAACCACATTAAGTGCTTCTTTTCTTAAAACAGATTTAACAAACTCAGTGATCTTATATCAGTTTACAAGAGCTCTTCCTTTATAAACTTCAGCTGCAATTAGTTATATTTTATCAGTCATTGGTTTAAATCTCATTTCCCTTGCACTTAAAACTAAACTGCTATTTTATTGTTTAGCTTAAATGTATACTTTGAATTGTTCTTTGTACCTGTATTACGTAACTATCACTTAAATTACAGTAAATATATATTATTTAATACGCAAAAATAATATAAACCAATTATCTAAATGGGTTTCGGTCCCAGTTAGTTTGAATAACTAGAGTTCTGCTGTATTTTGTCTGCATCCTCAACGACCTTTGCATGAGTCGGTGCAACAGATCAGTTCCACCGGCAAGACGCCAAAAGCGACCGTCGAAAAACCGCCGAGGGTTTCGCCAAGCGATCGCCAGCGTGAAGCCTCGTTTCGGGAAGTGTCCTCAAGCGCTCTTTCCGTTCGGGAGAAAGCGTCTCTGGCGTGGAATTGTTCTCTAGCGTGTTCGAAGCGCCATCTTGTCGATCGATATTCCTTACGGCGTTGAACATCGATTGAGCTTTCTGCGGGGGCGCTCAATCAAAACTGCGTGCGCCTGCCAGTTTGTAACCCTTCTTCCCTTCCCTCCCCCACACAACCCGCGATAAATGATCAAAGAAATCGATTTCGCCTCATCATATCGAGAAATTGTCATAGAACTGGAGGGAAATCTCATCGCGGCGCAGAGACGAACAGTCATGCGCTGTGTCAACTCCAAATCAACTCGCAGGGCCCCGAATCTCATATTGCCTAGAAATAAGCATATTAAGATACACATTTGATATGCACGCATAATGGCAGTGTTCAGATCCGCGATATTAAAATGAGGTTGTTCTTAGCTATGCATTCTGTGCTGCCTCAGCAGAATTCTTCCAGGAAAGAAACCACGTAAATCACTTTAATATAAAATCAATCTCGCTTTTTACTGCTGAGTATAATAGCAGCTTTTCATGTTTCTTCGTCGGTTCCCTTCAATAATTTTTTTTATTAGTTAGTTTTAATTACTTTTACAACTTCATATTTGAATAAACACAGAGAAGTAAAATTTTTAAAGAAATGAGGGAAAAAAATAAATAAATAAAATCCAAAAGCCTTCAGATTGTACATTACGCCCAAAGGGACGTTTTTAACGTTTTGTCTACTACTTTTATGTATTAACTATCATGTTCTTCGCACTTGAACCATAAAATTCAATTCAACAGCAATATCGCATGAGCATATCTTTAGAATTTCCGATGCACAATCTCGCGGGCTGGAGATAATTTTTTTTTTAACAGTATTGCCATTGCTAGCTTTGAAATCTTTCAGTTTGTTAATAAAAAATTCCTAAACTTTTACAAAATATGAAATCGATAATAAAACAAATTTCAAAATTGGGCTTCCAGATGCCCATTGTCGGCTGGAAACGTTCAGTATGCAAAATTTGATGGTTCTAGGTGCCGTTGTTTTATCACAATGCGAGAAACATACATACATTCATGCAGATTCTTCATTATTTAATTTCTTTAAATATAACACAGGGCTCTAATATTTGGTGGCAACAATTTGAAAAATGAACCAACGCAAAATGCCAAAACGAAATTAATAGCCGTTCTGGGCTAAGGCCGTTTGAGCTAACAGTAATACCAGATTCATTACTTTCCTCCGCTCGCAAACGAATACACAGGCAAAGTATTGCCTATGTAAACTGATTCTTGATTTAAGTGTGTACAGAGCAATGTCTTAATTAAAAATTAATTGAACGAGAAAAGAAATCTGGAAGCTTTCAGATTTTATAGCATGCCTAAAGGAGCCTTTTTTAACGTTTTATGTGTTATCTTTATTTATTAAATATCATGTACTTCGCACTTAAACCACACAAAATTCAATTCAGCAGCAATATCACAAAACATTTAAAAACAGCATATTTTTAGAATTTCTGACAGATATTCTTATGGTCTGTAGATAAAAATGTTTTCTTCCATACCGTTTTGCCACTGCTCGCTTTGAAATCGTTGAGTTTGTTAATCAAAAATTCTTTAAAGTTTTACAAAATTTGAAATAGATAATAAAACAAATTCTAAATTAGGGCTTCCAGATGCCTATATTCGGTGGAGGATTACGTAATTCAAATTTGATGGTTCTAGATACCGTCGTTTTTTCACAATGCGAAAAACAAACAACATTCATGGAAATTCTTCATTATTTAATTTCTTTAAATATAATACAGGGCGGAAATATTTGGTGGCAACATTGTGAAATGCGATTCAGACTTTTAGAGTGATTCAACACAAAATGCCGTTCCGAGACTAATAGCCCTTCTGGGCTAACGCTCCTTTGGGCTAAAAATGATTTTTATAAAATAAGCTTTTATGTAAAATTTATAAAAATCATAAATGAACTAAAAAGAGAAAAATAATTTATTATATACCTCAATGGGAACAATAAATTAAGTAATTCTCTTAATAGAATTTACCTACAATTTTATGTCACAAATAGCGAAATCATGGTAACATAAATAACGAAATCTGAGATATTAATTGAATTGCACTGTCAAAAATACAAGCCATTATCTTTATAAGTTTATGAAGAACACTTTCTGATTCATATTATAGCATAATTTTAAAATATGTAATTATTATTTTTTTTTTTTTTTAGTTTTTAGATTGCTTTTCTTTGGTCATTTTAAGATTTCTGGGAGCTCGTTCTCTGAATGCATTAAGGAAGGGGGAAAACTACGCGAATATTTTTAAATTTTCGTAACTTGGCGTTAAAAGGCTGGGGGGGGGGTTCGTATCTATCACAGGTGGAAATATTTTCTTTGTTTAAATCATTAAAGAAGAGAAGAACAGTAAAAAATTATGTATGATTATTTAAAAATTCCCTAACAATAAAATTTTGTATTATTAGATTATAGATAACATTATAAGTACATTTCTTCGCAATTTTCCATAAATGCAATTTAAAATTTCTTTTCTTGGGATTTAAAAATCGTCGAGAGATTTTAAATACCAATTATTTCTGCTTGAGTGGATACAAATTATAATGAACCTTAAATACATTATGTAAATCAATTAACACATCCTAGAAAGATTATGTACCGAGAAAATATGTCTTATTTCCTTCGAAGCCTGCCTGTTTTCTGAAATAAATGAAAAGGGCTTTTACGAAGGCAAAAGCTGCAACAAATCCTGTTTTATATATAGCTGAGTTTCTCAGCCACGTTTCCATGGAAACCTAGGGCTTTCGTGAGAGATAATATGATTGGAGAAAAATTAATTCCACCGAGGCAATCTGTTGGAGAATTAAACTCCATTTCGGCTTAAGCAAGTACAGTGAAATTTATTAGATTTGCCTTGAAAGTTTTTAATGAAAAACAAAGTAAAAGATTGATTTTAAGAAACATCAGCTAAGCCTAACTTCATCTTCTCCCAAGTAAGGTTAGTTAAAATGTTATTTTGGGTTTCACACTGAAAAAGAAGAAGTTCTTGCGATAAGACTAAGTTGGTGAATAAACTGGGATGGAGGTATTTAGATGCTCCATTTCTTTTCTTTTCTTTTTTCTTTCAATCATACGTTTGAAAATTAAATTTTTATTAGATTGCCAATCAACTTTCATTCTAAAAGAAAACTGATATATAACTATTGGGTTGGCAACTAAGTAATTGCGGATTTCACTCATAGATGGCTTCAGTTGAATTTTTAGGTTTGCAAACGTAGTACAAATGTAAAACACATTTTGTTATTTGAGAGTTGGCAATTCAGCTGTGAATCAGTAAAAAAAGTTTTTTGATCGGTTGCGTAGTTTTCGTTTGGCGTTCGTTGAAAAATGGAAAATCAAAAGGAACATTTTCGTCATATTTTGCTATTTTATTTCCGCAAAGGGTAAAACGCATCGCAAGCTCATAAAAAGTTATGTGCTGTTTATGGTGACGAAGCCTTAAAAGAACGGCAGTGTCAAAATTGGTTTGCCAAATTTCGTTCTGGTGATTTTTCACTCAAAGATGAAAAAGGCTCTGGTCGTCCAGTTGAAGTTGATGACGACCTAATCAAAGCAATAATCGATTCGGATCGTCACAGTACGACACGTGAGATTGCAGAGAAGCTTCATGTATGGCATACATGCATTGAAAATCACTTAAAACAACTTGGCTATGTTCAAAAACTCGATACATGGGTTCCTCACGAACTGAAAGAAACGCATTTAACGCAACGCATTAGCATCTGCGATTTGCTAAAGAAACTTAATGAAAATGATCCATTTTTAAAACGACTGGGTTGTTTACAACAATATCAAGCGGAAAAGATCGTGGAGCAGGCCAAGTGAACCAACTCAAACAACATCAAAAGCTGATATTCATCAAAAGAAGGTTTTGTTATCAGTTTGGTGGGATTACAAAGGAATTGTCTAATTTGAACTCTTACCACCCAACCGAACTATCAATTCTGATGTCTACATTGAACAACTAACGAAATTAAACAATGCAGTTGAAGAAAAGCGGCCCGAATCGACAAATCGAAAAGGTGTTGTATTCCATCGTGACAATGCAAGGCCACACACATCTTTGGTCACTCGGCAAAAATTATTGGAGCTTCGTTGGGATGTTTTGCCACATCCAACATATAGTCCTGACCTTTCACCATCTGATTACTTTTTGTTTCGATCTTTACAAAACTCCTTGAATGGTAAAAATTTCAATAATGATGATAATGTCAAATCGTACCTGATTCAGTTTTTTGCTAATAAAAACCAGAAGATTTATAAACGTGGGATTATGATGCTGCCTGAAAGATGGCAAAAGGTCATTGATCAAAATGGGCAATACATTACAGAATAAAGTTATTTAGTTCCATGAAAAAATTGTCTTTGATTTTCTAAACAAAATCCGCAATTACTTAGTTGCCAACCCAATATAAATATTTTAGCCGAAAGAGACAATTTGCCCAAAAGAGCTATTAATATCCTTTTCGCATTTTGTGTCGTCCACTATAAAACAGAGTTTCACTTTTTAAATTGTTGCCACCAAATATTAGAGCTCTGCATTATATTTAAAGAAATTAAGCAATGAAGAATGTGCATGAACGTATGTACGTTTCTTGCATTGCGAAAAACCAGAGGTACCCAGAGGCGTCAAATTTTGAATAACGTAGTCCTCCGCTCGAATATGGGCAACTGGAAGCCCATATTTGGAATTTGTTTTACTATTTATTTCATATTTTGTAAAATTTTAGCGAATTTTTGATTAACAAACTCAACGATTTCAAAACGAGCAATGACAACACTGTAGGGTAAAAAAATTTTTTACCTCCAGATCGCGAGACTGTGTATCGTAAATTCTAAAGACATGCTCTTATTAAATATTTTGTGATATTGCTGCTGAATTGAATTTTATAATTTAGGTGCGAAGAACATGTATTATTTAATAAGTAAATGTGATACACAAAACGTAAAAAAAAACGCAATATCAAATCTGAAAACTTTCAGACTTTTTTTTTTTTTTTTTTACTGATATTTTGGCCGAAAACACTGGGACCGGCTGAAAGTGTTATTACATCCTCTAACACTAGACAAAGCGCGACATTCATAACATGATGTCGGGATACATCAATAGGCGTTCATAACATATTTTTAAACATTTGGACACTAAAATACATGTCTTTCATTTTTCCTTCTTTTTTTTTCTCTCTCTCTCTCTTTTAGCCCAAAGTGAAAATTTACCCAGAAGGGCTATTAGTTTCGTTTTGGCATTTTGCGTCGTCTGCTATAAAACGGCGTTTCACTTTTCAAGTTGTTTTCACCAAATATTAGAGTCCTGCCTTATATTAAAAAAATTAAATAATATTTATAGAAATTAAACAATGAAGAACCTACATGATTGTATGTATGTGTCTCGCATTGTAAAAAAACAACGGTATCCAGAGACAATAAATTTTGAATAACGGAGTCCTAAACTCGAATATGGGCATCTGGAAGCCCAAATTTGAAATTTGTTTTATTATCTATTTCATATTTTGTAAAACTTTAACGAATTTTTGATTAACAAACTCAATGATTTCAAAGCAAGCAATGGCAACACTACGGGAAAGGAAAAAAAAATAAAACGTTTTTATCTCCAGTACCCGAGACTCTGTATCGGAAATTCTAAAGATATGCTCTTTTTAAATATTTTGTGATATTGCTGTTGAATTGAATTTTGCTGAAAGTGCGAAGAACATATCATTTAATAAATAAAGGTAACACGCAAAGCGTTAAAAAAAAGCTCCTTTGGGCATAATATAAAATCTGAAAGCTTTCAGATTTTTTTTTCTTTTAATATCCAGAAAGAAACTTATTCGAGGTGTTTATTGTTTTTACTCGTATTTTACTTTGTAATAAATTAAAAATAATTGTCACTTGAGCGAAATATTTGTTACAAGACTTACACATAAGCGATCCAGTAAAATAAAGGCACAGCTACGTCTTGAACAATTAAATTTATAGTTAACTCATTTGGAATTTTTTATTTTGTTATTCAGACTAAAATTATCAGAAATTTTTCAGCCTTGAGCTTTTTAAACGTATCTTGTACTTTGAATTTTAAAACTGTCAAAAGAAGTGAAGTTGTAGCTTAAAGCTGCAAGCATTGTTTTCTGGTCAAAATGACAAACCTCTTCTCTGTCTTTTGAAATGCATAAAATACTTTTATTGTTATTAAAATATAACAAAGCTAGAATTCTTCTTATCATTTCCATTTAAGCTGCTAAGCTGAGCTTGCATCTATAATATTAAAAGATGGTTACATACATATTTACACGTTTACAAACTCCGCAAATTTTTATTTAAAATCCTTATTTATAGGATGTAACTTCCGGGGAAAATGGACCGTGATAAACACACAGGTCTCAACACACATCTTTCTACTAAAAGATAAAATCGCTTAGAGCATAATGAGAATATTCAAGAATCAGTACAATCATTCACAGAACTGATACAAGACAGGCAGTTCACAATAAAGATATGTCAACCATTTATTAAAACAAACAAATATCATTCAATCCTCAACAAACAGAGAAAGGAAAACAAGTTTGTTGAAAGATTAAGCATTCTGTGGTCTGTGTATTTACACAAAAAGCTTCATAAACATGACAGTGTCTATGAAAACTTTGTTATATGATAGCATGCTGCGTAAATTAAAATTGCAATCTAAACTTCCTATGCAGATTCCAGTTTCTGAGTAACACTAGATGTAGTTTTAAGCCTAACAGTTATGATAAGCCTACTAGTTTAAGAATTAAGCCTGGCAGAAACTAAAGATATAGAATATAAAATATTATATTTAAAATAAGCTGTTAAAAACGGCAAGGCTAAGCGGCGAAAAAAAATATTCCTGTCATAATTAGTCGAAAGGGGCTTTGTCCCTGAAGGACTATTGTTTTCGTTTTGCGATTTTGCGTCGAAAACATTAAAAGTCTGAATCACTTTTCAAACTGTTGCCACAAAATATTGCAGCCCTGGATTATATTTAAAGAAATTAAATGATGAAGAATATGCATAAATGTATGTATGTTTCTCCAAATGTGATAAACAACGGTACCTAGAGCCATCCAATTTTGAATAATGTACGTTTCCGCCCGAATATGAGCATCTGGAAGCCCGAATTTGGAATTTGTTTTATTATATATTTCATATTTTGTATTAACGAATATTTGATGAACAAACTCAAACGATTTCAAAGCGAGCAAAGGCAACACTTTATAGATGGGGGGGGGTGGACTTTTTATCTAAAGAGCGCGGAATTGTGTATCAGAAGTTTTAAAGATATGCTCATTTTAAAATTATTTTGCGATATTCCTGTTGAACTGAATTTTATAGTTTAAGTTCGAAGAACATGATATTTAATAAATAAAGGTAACAGACAAAACATTAAAAACGCCCGTTTGGATGTAATTTAAAATCTGACGCGTTTCAGGGTTTGCTGAAAGGTTCAAACTGGTTCAAACTGTTGCCACCAAATATTATCGCTATGATTATATTTGAAGAAATTAAATAATCAAGAATCTGCATGAATGTATGTATGTTTCTGGCATTGGGATAAAACAACGGTACGTAGATCCATCGAATTTTGAATGACGTAATTCTGCTGCGAATATGGGCATCTGGAAGTCCAAATTTGAAATTTGGAATTTGTTTCATTATCGATTTCATATTTTCTAAAACTTTAGCGAATTTTTGATAAACAAACTCAAGGATTTCAAAGCGAGCATTGGCAACGTTGTATGGAGAAAACATTTTTATCTCCAGCGCGTGAGACCGTGTATAGGAAATTCTAAAGATATGCTCAGTTTAAAAGTATTTTGCCATATTGCTGTTGAACTGAATTTTACAGTTTAAGTTCGAAGAACATGATATTTAATAAATAAAGGTAACAGACAAAACATTAAAAATGTCCGTTTGGATGTAATTTAAAATCTGAAACATTTCAGATTTTCAGATTTTTTTTATTCAAGTGCGAAGAACATGATATTTAATAAATAAAGGTAACAGAGAAAATGTTTAAAAAACGCCCCTTTCGGCGTAATTTAAAATCTGAAACATTTCAGATTTTTTTTTATAATTTTACATTTTCTGTGTTGCCTTTACATGTTAAATATCATGTTCTTCGCAATTAGACCCTGAAATTCAATTCAACAGCAATATCGCAAAGTAATTTTAAAATGACCATATCTGTAGAATTTGTGATAAACAGTTTCTTGCCCTGGAGATTTTTTTTTTTTTTTTTGTCTTTTTTTTTTTCTTTCGTAGAGTGTTGCTATTGCTCGCTTTGAAATGGTTGAGTTTCTTAATCAAAAACTCGTTAAAGTGTTACAAAATATGGAATCGATAATAAAACGAATTCCAAATTTGGACTTCCAGTTGTCCACATTCGTAGGAGGATTACGTTATTCAAAGTTGGGTGGCTCTAGGCACCGTCTTTTTATCACAATGCGAGAAACATGCATGCACTTATGCAGATTCTTCATTATTTAATTTCTTTAAATATAATACAAGACGATAATATTTGGTGGCAACAGTTTGAAAAGTGATACGGGCATTTACAGCGAATCGACGCAAAATGCCAAAACGAAATTAATAGCCCTTCTGAGCTAGCTCTCCTTTGAGCTAATTATGCAATATGCAACTGTGTATTTATTTTATAGGATTGCTTTATTTTACAAGATTGCTTTAGGCTGGCAACAAATACTTGCTTCAAGCAAATGTGAATATGAAGTATCGCGCGAGTAGCAAGCCCGAGGGTCTTGTGTGGAAAGAGACTGTCTTTATATTCAGCATCGGATCTATTCTCATACGCTTTATTACTAGAGGTCATTTATTTAGTAAACAGAAGGGAATGTTTCTGCAAGATAAAAATACTATTTGTTATGAAATCCACAAAGATATTTTATTTGACGCATCCACAAAATGATGCTCCGTACACTCGCAATTCAACTGTTATGCCACATAAATTGTGACTTTTGACACGTAAATTGAAAACACGAATCATAAAAAAACAGAACCAAGAGTTTGCAATGTTTTCAAAACAGCGATAACAAATTTATCTCTATTCTGAGAATCTTGCAAACTCATGAGTACGCATATCGCGTAGAATTTGCTCGATATGAGTAAAGCTAACATTTTGCTGAATTGAAATTAATATCGATAGAAGAAGAGGAATTTTCACTGAACTCTCCGTTTGGAAAAAATTAGTCAAGGAAATACATTTAACTAAATTTTTTTAATAGTCTCAATTCAGAATCATATTAGAAAAGCGGATGTGTGTGCCATCGATGCAAATCAAGCTGACCAATGTTCGCTTTTACAAAGTGTCAAGTCTTGGCCTACTTTGTTTTAAGTTGGCTTTACTATTTATATTTGGGAAGTAAATTGATGAAAGTATCCCAATGATTTTCTATGAATATCTTCACCTGTAAAAACTTTACTGCTTGGAGTTGTAAATAAATTTTTTTGTTAGCCCAGAAGGGCTATTAATTTCGTTTTGGCATTTTGCATTGATCACTTTTCAAACTGTTGTCACCAAATATTACAGCCCTGTATTACATTTACAGAAATTAAATAATGAAGGATCTGCATAAATGTATGTATGTTTCTCGCACTGTGATAAAACAACGGTACCTAGAGCCATCGAATTTTGAATAACGTAGTCCTCCACCAAATATGGGCATCTGGAAGCCCTAATTTGGAATTTGTTTTATTATCTATTTCATATTTTGTCAGACATTAAAGAATTTTTGATTAACAAACTCAATGATTTCAAAGCGAGGAATGGCAACGCTGTACGGAAAATAAAACGTTTTTATCTAGATTAATTAATTTTATCTAGGAAATTCTAAAGATATGCTCATTTAAAAATTATTTTGTGATATTGCTGTTGAATTGAATTTTATGGTTTAAGTGCTAAGAATAGGATATTTAATAAATAAAAGTAACACACAAAACGTTAAAAAAAAAAACACCCCTTTGGACATAGTAAAAGCTTTCAGATTAAAAAAAAAAAATTTTTTTTTTGCTCTTCTGGCATGTTTATTCACAAACCTTATAGGATCTGTTAGCACACAAAACTAATAATTTCAGTACCTGAAAACCTTGGAAAATATCAAAATGTTTAATTTAACTAGTCTTTGTTTTGAAATTGTGGTGGCAACGATTTGTAAAGCAATTTAAAATGGAATCTTAAGTTTTAACGCTTTCATTTAAAAAACGGGTAAGATACTATTTTTGCATATTTAAAATCTCGAATTTTATGATTCCAATCATGTAATCCATATGATCTTATAAACCTTATTATTATGATCTAATTTTATGATTTCCATTCTGCGAATTGTTTTGATGTTCGTTTTACGATATTTTAAGATGAATAAATTTTAAGGCACGAGTTGCTTACTTCGGTTATTATTTGCTGTTGCTTTCGTTATAATTTCTAGCCTTAGCATCTCGCTTAATATGATTCAGAAACAAGAAGAGAAAAAAATGGCGGAGAAAATGAAAGGCGAGGGAAAAATGTGTGAGGAATTCCAGAAAAGAACTCCAATAATACACTTTATTTTAACTATCTTATCTCTTTCTAAGAATTTAATATTTAACTTTCGATTTTAATTGTGAAATTATAAAGTGTAGTCTTACAAATACCAATCTTAAGATTTCAGTTAGAAAATAAATATAAATATGAATTTTTTTCCTCTGAGTTGTTATTATTATTGCTTATGTGTGGATTTTCCTATAGGCTAACTAGGCTGCAGCCTAGGGCCTCAAGATCAAGGGGGACCTACGTTCAAATTGTAAGCAAAATTAAAATTACACCATTCTAAAAACAGTGAAAACTAAAACATTGAACCGAAAATAAGGAGAAATTCTAGGCATATGACTAATAAGCAAATATAAAAATGTATTAAGATCAATGCGCTCGGCTCATTGAGTCTGTTCTTTTGTATAAACCAGATTGCATCAAAGTATAGTTCATACGTTCACTGATTGCTGCAAATATTGACGTGCTTTATGCTACTAAGCTCTGGTTTGTTCTTGTAGATTGGAACAGACAAAAGAACAGACTGTTCGCTTACGCGTCAAAATAAACTATTACGCTACCAGCGTATCATGGACTCTTAAGAAACTAATAAAAATATTCTAAAGCGTTCATTTATTTGCTGAAAAGATGTTAAATAAAATATCATTCATGTAAATAACAAGTTCTTTAATAAGCCTAACTAACTACACGCATATATTTTGCTAATTCTATCAATTGTTTTGTTGCCACTTCCAAGAAACTAAAGTAACAATAAATATTAGTGACCAAACGACATTAAGTAAAAAATTAAATTAAAGCACGTATAAAATAATTACATTCAATTTAAACCCAACACAGACCTATTGATTTCCGACGTTCAGTTATATTCGTGTTACTTTGATAATATGAAACATGTGTTTATGTTATTAGAAAAGATTCTTATTTTAGGATTGCGCACACGATTGTTTGATTCTCGCTTTTTGAGTTCAGTAGGTTCAATACTTTAGTGAAGTGTTTATGGACTATTGAAATTTTTTTTTTTCTGACAATATCTTTATTTCGCGGAATTCTAAGTAAGTTCTTAACATATGTTTTAATTTGTATATTTTAAAATGTATATTACATGCTTTATTTTATATTTTCATGATTATATATATATAATTCATTATTCATAATTGATATTTTTTTCAATGAGACATTTCTGTGTAGAAAAGTTTAGAAAGGAATTCTTCTAATCTAGTATTTCGTTTTAAATGTATACTTAGATTGAATTAGTTCTTAAGTAAAATAGCTATTAACATAAAATTTAATATGATATACAATTTGATATTTTCTTTTTTGTGATCTGGATTTTGTTTGAATAAAGTTCCATTTTTGGTTTAGTTTAAGACTTAAAAATTCATAATAATTCATACTTTAAATGCAAATTCTTATGAAATAAATTTAATTTGCTTTAATCGTCAATGTATTGAATATATTTAATTTGATAGAAAATACGATAATTTTTATTGTGTATTTTTTTTTCGCAGTCAAAGATTTTCATTATTTAAATTTTGTTTCTTTGTAAATGTTGTGTGTTATGTTTGATTAGTTATTGTTACAAGTACTATATATGGGACTGAGAGTAAATGTCTAAATAAGAGTTCTCGCTTTTTTATTTATTTATTTATTATCCGTGCTACTTTTTTTTATAAAGGTTAATACCATTCACAACGTGTTTCATTTAAACAATTTGATATATATCACAGTAACGATGTATTTTATTATCTCTCATGTAATTAACAAAGTTAAAAATGGAAGGTGAAAGGGCCTCATAAGTGGAATAGCCTAGGGCCACTTTTCAGCTAAATTCGACCCTGGCTTTGATAAATATTTAGCAAGAAGCGAAGTTTAAAATTTAGTTAAAATATATCTTATTTCGTTGATAAAAAAAAATTCCATTTTTTTAAAATAATATCACACATTTGTTTATATAATCGTTCTGAGCTTACTCTTCAGAAGTTTTGCGATTTTATCATCTGTTCCTGTTCACACAGAACGTTTCTTACATGATTAATATTTTCATTTGAGTAAAAAGATTCCGTTTGTTCCGACATGTACTGAACTGAACCCTGTTCCAACCTCTACTCTAGGATTCACATAGAATTATATTTTTAAATGTAATCGAGATCCAGACCACTTTCCTTCAGGAAAGACAGCTGCCAGACCACGAAGAAATACTTACTCAGCTAATTGGAAATTTTAGCTGCGAAGTAAGATTTAGAACTTTCATCTAGAAAAGTAAATATGCAAATTAGTGCAACACTCGAGTGAAAATTGTTTTAGCGCTGAGACTTTTTTCTAGGTAGTGATTAGAAGACGTTTGCGGAAGAACAACAACAACAATATACCTGGCCTCAGCAAAGGACAGTAACGCTGCTATCAGGGCTAAAGATATCTACTAATATATTATTATCCGTTTGGATTCTGGATGTCCTATGAGTAGAAATTAAAGCTTCTGAAGTCTAGCCATAACTCGATCTTTTCACTTCAGCCATTCCAATTGATTTCTTTCCACTCACAACGAATTTTCCCCGTTACAAATTTAAACCTGTAACTGCTGTTTACACAAGTGAATAACCGCCCAAAGAGTTAAGACATTTAATACTAAATAGTGACTTACAATTGCATATCTAAACGTGATGAAAAATAAAAAGCTTTGCTATTTGAAATTTGACAAGTATAAGGATAACTTGGCAATACCTATATATGAATTGAATAATCTCAAGGCCGCCCAACCGGGAAAGTGGTTAGCGACGCTGACTGCCGTACAGAAGAGCCTGGGTTCGAATCCCGGAAAAAGCATGAATGTTTGTAATGTATAATGTCTGTGCAGCATGGGGCACTCTAAATGTGCGTCGAGCCGTAAGTTCTCTCGAGAGGTTAGTGGTAGGGGTGAGGAGTGGGAGATCCTCCGACCGGTCCTCCCGCGGTGTTCCCTAAAATTCGGAGCCGAATTGAGCAGCGGAGTCGTACTTATTTATAGTTCGACCGTTTCAAACGCAACCCTGGCTGGCATTCTGCCAAAACACATAGACTCGTCCAAAAGGGATGTTATACTTGCTGCGACGTGAAAGGTCACGTGAAAGTATTCTCTTCTCCGGAAAGAGATATACTGGAAGGAAAGAAAGTCCCCATCCTTCCACTCTATTTTGAGAATAATTCGGTCCGAATGGCACATGCGTGTTTGTGCTGATGGTCGCGGATAAGGCGGTTGAACTAAACCTGTATGGTGCTCAAAGCTCTTGCTAATGACAGGCGCAATCTTGCGCTTCTTGCTATTATGAATTTCGTGGGCTTGCTCTCATGTTATTATCAGACAGGTGAAATAAGTCAAACAGCAACAACAATAATCTCAAATTCTCTAGCCTTTGACGAAATAAATATTGGTAAAATAACTACTTGTTTATAGTAGTCGTTACCAGAAAAAAATCTGTGAAATTCATATCCCCCCCGCCAGGAATTGAGAAGTAAAATCAAATTTGGGAATGAAGATATTCTGTCATTTTTCATCTGCAAAAATTCGAAATAGAAATAGATTTATCATGCGTTAAATTCCTGAAAATGTAAACAAGCGTAGCACATTTCCTTGGAACAGTTAATAATAAGATTTTATTTAGCTCTTTCATGGTGTTTCACTGCGCGTAGAATTTTGTCATCGATTTTTAACCTACTTCCTGATGAGCTATCGAGTTCAAATTGTGTACATACACACTGTTTGTCGATGACAATGAAATGTTGTGAAGCGATTTTTTTTTTAAATTCTATTTAATTATTTTGTAATATTTAAACGAGTTTTCGCACATATCGTGTTTCAACGAACAAACTAAACACATCAGAACTGTTTGCAACATTTATAAAAGCAGAATTTTTTTTCCCTTGTATAAAAATTGTAACTTTATAAAGTATTTCTCCCGCCTTCTTCGCATGCCTTTGTGGTGTAGTGGTCAGCACGCTCGACGCGTAACCGAGGGGTCCGTGGTTCGATTCCTGGCGAAGGCTTTGCTCATTTTTCATCACTCCTGCTTCCGAAATAACCTAATCACTCTACAACTTGGTTTCTGAATTTTTAAAAATTTTTCGACTTTTGAGGCTATTTGACGTTTACGATATCAAAATTTAAGCTTCTAAAAATGTATCGGACATAAAGTTTTGAAATTTTCGCTGATTATGAAACAAACTTTTTGGTCTCTTTTAAAATAACAATAGTAAAAAAAAAAAAATTAAGTGAGCAATTTTCTGCATTTAAAAAAACATTTTTTGCAGTCGTAAGCAGGCGGAAGAAAAAGGCGTTTCTCGCTGAAAAATTGCTTTTGATTTTGCCATCTTGGAGCTTTTAATGGCGAATTAGTGATATTCGATTTTTTTCATTTTTGCTCAAGTTTAATTAGTTACTCGTAACGTTGTTACTGCATTCAATTTCCAAAACCGAATATTAAAAGCGATTTCTTCAGTCTCTGAATGATGTTGAATGATTTTACTTTATTTCATAATTTTCTTATAGTTTATAGCTCGTGTTTTAATAGTGATTAAAAATTTCATCATTAATAACGTGTGATTAGGAATCATAGATTAAATAATTCTATTTACAGAATTCCTATACAAATTTATGCCACGAATAATAAAATCATAGGGCGTCTAATTTACGAAATTTATTAACATAATTACATTCTTAAATGTATAAGCCATTATCTTTTTAAATTTTCTATTAATTTAATTGCATTGCCAAATATATAAGCCATTATCATTTTTAATTTGCCATGAGCACCTTCCACTTTTTTTATTCGCCACTTAAAATTGTAGATGATTTCTGTAAATTTAATTATTTAATCTATTCTTTCCATTAAACTATAAGGTAAATTATTTTTCTCTTGTTAGTGCATTAATTATCATATCCATTTTAAGTAAAATCTTGCCTTTTTAGTCCAAAGGGGCTTTGTCCCTGAAGGGCTATTGTTTTCGTTTTGCGATTTTGCGCCGAATAACTCTGAATATCCGTTTCACTTTTCAAATTGTTGCCACTAAATATTATCGCCCTGTATTATATTTGAAGAAATTAAATAATGAAGAATCTGTATAAATGTATGTTATGTTTCTCTCATTGTGATAAATCGACAGTACCTAGAGCCATCCAATTTTGAATGACTTAATCCTCCTGCGAATATGGGCATCTGGAAGCCCAAATTTGAAATTTGGAATTTGTTTTATTATCGATTTCATAATTTGTAAAACTTTAAAGCATTTTTGATTAACAAACTCAGCGATTTCAAAGCGAGCAATGGCAACATTGTACAGAAAAAAATATTTTTATCTCCATCGCCTGATACTGTGTATCGGAAATTCTAAAGATATGCTCAATTTAAAATTATTTCGCGATATTGCTTTTGAACTGAATTTTATGGCTTAAGTGCGAAGAACATGATATTCAATAAATAAAGATAACACACAAAATGTAAAAAAAACGCCCCTTTGGACGTAATTTAAAATCTGAAACGTTTCAGATTTTCTTTTTTTTTATTTATCTTTTTTTAACTTTATTTTTAATGCATGACATGTTCTGTTAGTATAAAACAATTATGCATTTGTTGTGCAGGGTATTAAAAATGGCCTGAAATATTATACCTTAATATGTACTTCCAAATAAAAAATTTCTCAGAATAATGTGGAGAATTTTACGAAATGATCATGCAGATAGATAAGTTCTGTAAATATTGAACCTGACTTGATGTAGTACGGTTAGTTTAAAAGTCCAAGTAGTTAAATATTTT
Organism: Stegodyphus mimosarum; assembly: GCA_000611955.2. Lineage (NCBI taxonomy): Eukaryota > Metazoa > Arthropoda > Arachnida > Araneae > Eresidae > Stegodyphus > Stegodyphus mimosarum. Next base: position 103,519 of record KK117992.1, on the reverse strand, counting down.
TAAATATATTATTTTAATAAATGAAATATGATTCTTCCATATCTCAATATACGAAATAAGTGGAGATATTCCAGAACGAATTTACTGATTCAGATAATTTTGCCTGCCCATTTCTGACCAAATTCGCGATCTTTGATACCAAATTTGGCAAGTAATTGTAAAAATATTCTTTGTTTTGTGACTTAGTGATTTGCAAGTTAGACAAAACAAAGCTAGTGTTTAAATATGTAGTTATCTTCATGAAAACATTAGTTAGGTATATCTTTTGAAATTTTAGATTTAAAGTTATGAAGCATTTTGTATTCAGCTTTTAAAGCATATTTATTGATGAATATTCAACTGATAGAAATTTTTATTCCACGCTGAATATATAAAAAAAAAAAAAAAAAAAAAAAAACGAAAGCATTCAGATTTTGTATTACTCTCAATGGGGCTTTTTTTTTTAACATTTTGTTGCTTGACTTTATTTATTAAATGTCATGTTATTCTCACTTAAACCACAAAATATTCAGTTCAAGAGCAGTATCACAAGATATTTAAAAGCAGTATATCTTTAGAATTTCCGATACACAGTCTCTCGTGCTGGAGATAATTTTTTTTTTCCGTACAGATATGCCATCCCTCGCTTTGAAATCGTTGAGTTTTATTAATCGAAAATTCGTTAAAGTTTTACAAAATTTGAAATAGATAATAAAACAAATAATTCAAAATTCGGATTTCAGGTGCCCATGTTCGGTTGGAGGATTAAGTTATTCAAAATTTGATGGCTGTAGGTACCTCCGTCTTTTCCAAAGTGCGAAAAAGATGCATACATTCAAGGAGATTCTTTATTATTTAATTTCTTTAAATATAATACAGAACGATAATATTTGGTGGCAACAATTTAAAAATTTATTCGCCTTTTATAGTAAAGCGCTATAAAATGCCACTTGGAGACTAATAGCCCTTCTGGGCTATCGCCCTTTGGACTAAAGAAAAAAAACATCTTGCAGCCTGATGACTTTAGATTACAGTCTACTTGGCACCTCAATGAGGTTTCACTATTAAATAAATTAATAAATAAATAATTGACTTGCATTCTGAAAAAACTTTAGGTGACAGTCTAATACTTTAAAGACTTTTTACTATTAAATAATTAAAAAAATTGCCCATTGTTGCCAATTAAAAAAAATAAAACTTCAACTGTTGAATGAAATTAAAAACTTCGCGTCTAAAAAAGAGATTTTTAATTTTGAACTTTTCAGCGTTTCTTTCTGTATACCCTTTTTTGAACATAAAATGGTATCAATTGAGAAATATCAATATATATAAAACTACATTATCATTTGAAAAAACTTACAGATAATATTATTAGAATAATACTTTAAAAAATGATAGGAATATTTAGAGAAGATTGCAATCTGTATGTTAGAATTTATTCTGCATGCAGACGATAGGTCGGTTAGTGATGCTGCCATCGGCATTATGTAGGATGTTAGAGAAGTATTGGATTTATTATACTAGCAAGCATAAATTAACATTTAATGATTAATGTACATTTAAAAAAAAGATAAACTAGTTTTTCTATTTATTTGTATAGAAAATAGAATATAAAAATCTGAAAGATTTCAGATTTTAAATTACGTCCAAAGGCACGTTTTTTTAACGTTTCGTGTGCTACCTTTTTTTATTAAATATCATGTACTACGTACTCAAACCATAAAATTCAGTTCAAAATCGATATTGCAAAATCATTTTAAAATGAACATTTCTTTAGAATTTCCGTAAGTCTCGTGCGCTGGAGATAAAAATATTTTTTTTTTTCGTACAGTGTTGCCATTGCTCGCTTTGAAATCATTTAGTTTGTTAATCAGAAATTCGTTGAAATGTTACAAAACATAAAATCGATAATAAAGCAAATTTCAAATTCAAAATTAGGGCTTCCAGATGCCCATATTCGCAGTAGGATTACGTCATTCAAAATTCGATGGCTCTAGGTTTTATCACAATGCGAGAAACAGGCATACATTTATGCAGATTTTTCATTTTTTAAAATTTAATGCAGAACGATAACATTTAGTGGCAACAATTTGAAAAGTGAAACGGGCATTCAGAGTGAATCGACGCAAAATCGCAAAACGAAAGTAATAGTCCTTCGGGACTAAATCCCTTTGGACTAATAACGATACACAGATATTAAACTACTTTTCAATAGAAGATAATTTTTTAAATTTTACTTTTCTTTGTCACGCTGGTAAGCACGCGTTTTTAAAATATAGAAGAAAATGAAAATTTTAGATTTTGTCGATTGGCAACAATTTTTCCTCTTGCGTCTTATTTTTATTTGCTACAGACCGAAAATGTTAAATGAAAGCAATACTACCCTCCCGAACTGTTATAAAATTTCATTTTATATTTACTGATCTCATATCAAATGTGTTAAACCTGTTTAAAAAACTCTGAATTTTTTAAAGAAAAACTTACGTACATGTCTAAGAATTTACGTACGTCTTAGAATTCTGATCACTTTCGAAACCACAGCGGAAGTGGATTTGCTAAGAATTGAAGTGAATTAAAGTAAAATGGTATAACTGATTTCAGTTTTTTGTTTACACATTTCTTCATCACCTTATTGAACGTGTACTGCATGTACGATGATAAAGGGAAACATATGCTCGTAAAAACGAACATTATTTGCAAGCAATCTTGGATTAAGCATTTATATTCGCAGTAAGAAGGTGCTATGTATTCAAAAATGGCTCTGTTTCTTACAAATGGAGTGGCATTTTGATGACTGAAACCAGAAGTCCTCGAACTCGCAGAAGATAGGCTGGAACTATTTTTATTATCTTGCCGCAGGTTAATGATCCTTATATTTTAACTGTGTTATGAATTAAAAATTACTCAAGATTAGTACTTTTTATACAGAAAGGTCAAGAAATTTTAAAGGACTTTTTAAGAATTACATTGGGATATTCAAACATATATTTGCAAGTATATATTTTACGTTCATTTTTTTCCTTTGGAAATTTGAGCTTTAATAGTTATTTTAACAGTACGTCAGAAAAGCTGCTTTTATTCTGAAACCAAAATTTCATTACTTTATAAGGTATTTCTCCCGCCTTCTTAGCACGCCTTCGTGGTGTAATGATCAAACACACTCGGCGCGTATTCGAGAGGTCCGTGGTTCGAGTCCCAGCGAGGGCATTGTTCATCTCTTCTGCTTCTAAATAACCTAATGTCTCTATACTGGCGCACGAACTAAAAAAAAGGTGGTGGATGATGATTCTCCACCACCAGGATTTGGCGACTGGGTCCCGTAATCCCCAGTCGCCCTTTAGAAGGGGGAGTGTATAAGGTATTTCTCCCGCCTTAGCACGCCTTCGTGGTGTAAAGGTGTAGCACACTCGGAGCGTATTCGAGAGATCCGTGGTTCGAGTCCTGGCGAAGGCATTGCTCATTTTTCATCTCTCCTGCTTCGAAATAACCTAATATCTCTACAACTTACCACATTTTAGGATTTTAAGAAGACTTACAATGTGTAAGTTATGCAAACCTCCTCGAGAAATAAAGCTTTATTGAGAAATGAAAAGAAATAATGAAGCAGAGAATTCTAGCAATAAACAACACATCAAGCCAATGCGAAGATACAGACAAGCAATAGTTAAGTACGAAATTGTTCACCAGGATCTTGTCTACCTCTTAAAAAAAAAAAAAAAAAAAAAACGCATTTCTAGGAAAACACTATATTAAAGTTTCATGTTTTTTTCCCCTTCTAATAAATTAGCAGTTCATTTCTACAAATTTTATTACTATTCGTTTAAAAATGCCTAACTTTTCACTCCAGTGTTGAAAGTAAAGGAAATATTGTAATCGCGAAAAATTTTAGGTATCATATTTCAACGAAAATACCCATTTTGACTGCTTTGACTTGCTTCATCTATTGTGACAATTGTTTTCCATTTTTCTTTGGATAAGTGTTTCTGATACAGAATTCTGCAGAGTGTCCTGCGTCGAGCGATATGCTTTGGAAGAAGACGATGCACATTGCGTTTTTTCGCTTTCTTAAGATTTAAATCAACGTTTATCATTTTGTTTACAGTGGACACCGAGCATTTTAATGATTTTGCAACTGTCCTTTGACTTGGGGGATTTTCTTTTAACATTAAACAACGTACCTTTGGAATTGTCGAAGATGTTCGTTTTTTCCTTGGATACTTGTTTGGAATTTTTGTCCCCCTTGTGGCTCCAATTTGACGTTGGTTTCCTTTCTTGTTGATGATATTACCTATCGACGCTTTAGATATCACAAAACCATGACTCTCACATCGTTTTTGGATAACGGAGTATGCATATTTCCCTTCGGAAAGAGCGTAAATGTAGCCTTCGAACTACTGCTTTGTTAAATTCGCCATTTTGAATAAAAACAAAACTTTCAAGCCACAGACGATAATTTTGACTTTTAAAACATAGTACAATTGCAATTACTTCTTTTGCAGCAAACGATGTTTTATTACCACTTACCAAAATCGTCTAAAAAATGTGCGAATAGCCTCTAAATACCCTCTCTGTTACGCGGATCGGTCAGATCAGTTTTTTTATTCTTATGGGTTGGTAAATTGGGCATTTTCTGCTTTAAAAGTAATTGAATTGTGTTGTTCTTATGTGCCGGTTAAGGTTTTTATGCCTTTAGTTAATCTGTGTGCGGTAGTTGTAGAATTATCAACAATTTAAAAGTTGTTTAAATGGTACTAAGTCTAAAGAAGCCGTCATTTATTTACATTTGAAACTCTTAGTAGGATAGTGAATTAAATCAGTTTCTGCACCAGCTTTAGTGTGTTTTCTGCCTTGCTACTCGCTGGCCGAATTGTTGCTTGTTTTTTACTTAGAAGCTTCAGTTTTAATTGCTTTAAAAAAATGTTTTTAGCTGTATTATGGTGCTGTTTTATGTTTTTGTATATATTACAATTTTTAATGAAGATGTTTTGAGTTTTTATGTATTTTTGCCTTGCCGCGAAGTGAGAACTGAATTACTTGAATGAGGAATATACATCTAATGAAATTCGAGGAAATAAGTTTAAATGAAATGCAGCAAAAATTGTGTATAATTTAATAGACCGTACAAGGAATTCTTTTGGTGTCCACATCAGATTTTTTTTAACTCATGACACAGTCTCGGATATAACAAAATATTTAATACCAACTTATACTAGAAAAAAAAATCAATTTTTGTTTGCTTTATTCTGTGTATCGAATTTTAGGCTGTTATTTTCTTAAACCATAAGAAACTCATGTAAAACCTCTACATTTAACAAATATTCGCTGTGTTTGCCATTAATTTTGGCATGTAATTTTAGCACATGAGAACATTCAATTTCTACTTATTTAAAATGCTGTTCATGCATATGCTTTGCATCAGAGGTACTAAAAGAGTTTATTTATCGTTTTAAGCAGGTTTTGCCAAAATAACGGTTCGGAAATTAATAAAATCCGCATATCCTGAATGTTTTATTTTATTTATATATTTATTTATTATTTATTATAAACAAATCGATTCATCGATGGAAGTTCGGTATTTTATTCTTGTTTACTGTAATCTGTTGAATGTACTTTCTCAGATGCTGATGATGAATGAAAAAGGCATAACGTAAGCGTAACTAGTAATATCATTAAGTTAGAAAATACTTGTATCATTACTTTTTTTTTCCCTCAAAATTTTATTCCAAAAACATAAATTCTTGAACTTTTATCACAGCTTCAGCAATGTACAAAACTTGTCATTTTTCTATCATAATTATTTTCTCCATTAATGTTATTAAAGTTGCAGCAAATTTATGCTGTAGGTTATGGTTAGGTTAATTGAATACGTCAAGAGACTTACCAGAACTATCTGCCTGGTGAGGGATGCTTTTGTGGAAGGCTTTCTAGGAAAAGCTAGCTCACATTCACGTGAGCTAGCTAAAACCATGAAAATCAAACATGCAGCCAGTCCGTTTGCCTGGTATCTGACCTGAGTCGAACTACCCCTATTCAATGGTCTTAATCATCGGCCATTAATGGGGCGGTTTGTATTGTAAAAATAGTCAAAACAAACCTCCAAAAAATGTTTGTAAAAACCATGAAGTGTTTCTCTTCCAATTTAAAGAAATGTTACATCGCCTTCTTCTAAACAAAGAGACATAAATGAATTGAAATTCGTATAAAGCCGTTATATATATTTCTATTGAAACTTGAAATACTATATTAAGCATTCGACTATATGCTGATAACGCCGAAAAAGTACATAATGAAATCTAAATTACGGTATGTGTCAATAAAAGATCGATGCTTATATTAAAATATTCATTTATATTAATTTATTTTCATTATTTTAGAACATTTTATGGAAAGGCTTAAATAACAATGAATTTATCTTCATTGGCCAACGCCAGTCGAATTTTCTGAGAATGGGAATGAAAGGAAAAGGTTAGAGAATAACGAGAAGGGGAATATGCAGGAAGGGGAAAAGAAGTAAGAGAGAATAAGAGGAAAAAACTACTCTTGCGGGGGGGGGGGTATTGAATGTAACAATGGGAGAATTGAAAGAAGTGCAAAATATTAAACTCACATGCAACTCTCATGTTGCTGACGTTAATAATATTAATATTTATCGAGAAGAAGAAAGTGCTAGATTTGTTTGTAAGTGTACTAAAATACTAAAGATTTATAAAAAGTACGAGATCTAATATAAAAGCGTTAGAAATGGTTTTACTGCTATGATGAGCGACTTTTTGTTCAAATTATACCTATCCGCGGCTATTCTTTTCTGCTTTGATGTTCGATTTCTTAATCATCCCCTCCCCTTATACCTATGTAACGCATCCCTCGCTTCGTTCATCCACCTTGTTTCTTAAATAAATCAATCCGAATCATACATACTATAACAAACAGAGCAGTGAATAAATACATAGTATAACAAAGAGAGCAGTATAACATAGGTCAGGAATTACACAGTCCAGTCACATTAATGTGACCATCTGTCAAAAGCCAGAATAACCACCTTTCGCAGAGCGGACTGCTGCGAGACGTGCAGGAAGAGAGTCACATAGGTCCCTGAAGGTGTTCTCTGGGATGTTGAGCCATGCCGACTCTAATGCCGTGGCCAGCTGCGCTACATTACGCGGTTGAGGATCCATGGCGCGAACAACTCGATCGAGATGGTCCCACAGATGCTCGATTGGGTTTAAGTCAGGTGAGTTTGCTGGCCAGGGGAGGACGGTAAACTCATCCTGGTGCTCTTCGAACCACGCACGTACACTGGCAGCTGTATGGCACCTCGCATTTTCCTGCTGGAAGATGCCATCATCCTGAGGAAAAACAATGCGCATGTAGGGGTGAACATGGTCCGCAAGGACAGATGCGTACTTGTATTGATCCATTGTGCCTTCCACAATGATCAGTGAACCTAGAGAATGCCAGGAAAACATTCCCCAGACCATAATGCTCCCGCCTCCAGCTTGGACCGTTCCGGCAATGGTTGCAGGGTGGTTCCTTTCAGAGGTTTCACGCCTTATACGCCAACGTCCATCTGTCCGATGGAGCATAAAACGCGATTCATCCGAAAACGCAACCTGTCGCCACTCAGTGGACGTCCAGCTGCTGTACTGGCGTGCAAATTCTAGCCTTCGCCGTCGATGAACAGCAGTCAGCATAGGTGCACGAACCAGGCGTCTGCTTCGGAGGCCCAGACGCAGCAATGTTCGCTGAATAGTACTTTGGGAGACACTTTTGGTAGCCCCTTGGTTCATTTTGGTGGTCAGTTGCTCAACGGTAGCCCGTCTATCTGCCCGAACGCATCTCCGCAACCGTCGTTCGCCTCTGTCATCTATGGCCCGTGGTGCACCACATTTGCCACGTCGCTGATTTTGGACAGTCCCATTTTGCCATGCAGGGTACACTTTTACCACGGCGGCACGCGAACAGTTCACAAACTCAGCCGTTTCGGAAATGCTTCCACCCTTGGCCCGAAAGCAAATGATCATGCCCTTTTGGAAGTCGGATAAATCGCTTCGTTTCTGCATTACGCCAACGATTGAAATGTTTTCCGAAGCCCTCACACACCCTTTATATACGCTCAACTGCACTGTGCTGCCACCTGCCTTCTGTGATTGGTTATTTAACTCTGACATGGAAAGTACGTGGTGGTCCCATTAATGTGACTGGACTGTGTATAAGTAGCTGTGGTTTAGACCTCAATCACAGAAAGATTTGTTACCATGAAACTTCTTAAGGCTTAGATGATTGTGATGCGGTATAAAATTAATAGGCACCCATAGAGGCCTTTCATAAATAACAGTATTTGACAAGCATCTCAGATTTTCATTTACGAAGTTCTTGGAATTAAATATTCTTTACATTATAAATAATAACAGATAGTAATTAAAGAGAGATGCTTAATAAAGAACGAAAAGGAGACAAAAATGGCGTCAGTACGACTTGTAAAATACATAATAACGTCATTCTAACTATTTTGCACATCAAACATACAATGATTCAAGGAACAATATGCAGACGGGTTTAAACAGAAAATATAATCAAAGGTATGATTAATTAATGTTTCTGACAGTCGATGAATAGGTCCATTTTCTTCCGAATTCAATAGTCATACAATTTTCTTCTCTTCTTCAGAAAATGTTGCAAAATAAACATCAAGTTGCACGAGAGTCACATAGATCGGACAGCGAATGATAAAAATGCTTTTAATCTTCATGCTTGTTGTCAAAGCAATAACTACTGAAACGGAAGTTGACTTGATTCGCAAAATAATACAACTGCTAATAATACAAACTGAATATAATGGAACAGCCAACAAAGCAGTCAGACTTGCTAGATTTCTCTGCAATCTCAGAAAAAATTAAATCGTCTGTTGTTCTTCATACAGTCTTGACCTGGATAGTTCATGGCCCTTACAAATGATTAAAAATTTAATATATTAATTCGGATGATTTCTGATACATTTAAATTGATGTTTTTTGTCATCAAATACGAAATTTAATTAAAACAAAGAAATTATTTTACTTATTTATGTGCCATTTTTACGTTGTTTTAAAACATCTGTTGATTCTATTTTATACATAATAATCGTCTGCTAACAGATGGCAACACTGAATATATTTTGAACAAATCTGATTAGTGTTGCGTTCTAGAGATGTAAGATTATCGGCTATTATTTTTAAAACTGCGTTTGCATTTTGTGTGTGTTTTCGTTATGACGGTTTACGAATGCACAAATATTTTAATGTAGGAATGTACGAATATTTTAATATAAGAGTATATGAATATTTTAAAGCAAGAATATTTAAAATAACGGATGTACGAATATTTTGATATGTTCGAATCGGACTTCTAAAATAAAGCTCAGTGGTTTAATGTAATAAATGCGACTTTTATTAAATATTCTGTCTTCCATTATGCTTCTATTTTTTTTAGTTGATAATAATGATTTAATAAGGCAGAAGATAACAGATACAATCAATTACATAGTAATTTTACCCATATGTGCATGATGCATTCTATTTCTTATTTAATTCATATATGAAATATTAGTTCTTAATATGGTCATTCATTCTGCAACATTTTTCTTAGTTTGAAATTTCAAAGGAATTTGTTTTTCATTTTGTTCGGTTCAAAAATAGAAAAATTACTTCCTTCTAAAGCGTAAGCTGCTACCTGAGATATATTTTCTCCAGAAATCAGTAATAACTTTTACTTGCATTTATATAAATTTACTCATTTTCGTTGATATTTTTTCATCATTTTCTCACTTCTTCTTGCAGTAAAACTGCAAAAGGCCCATCATGTATTCCTGAAAACTATTCGGTCATTTCTGATATTTCTATAAAACGTGTTTGCATGAAGCATCCGTTCGGCATTTATGAATATAATAATTAGCATTAAGGATGGAAACTAAAATAAAAGAATAAAAATTCAAATTTGGAAAAACCTAATAATAGAGTTTTTGTTCTCTTCTCCTTTCTGAAGTGTAGCAACAAGAGTGTTCTTGTTGAGTAACTGAAACACTCTGGAACTTTAAAAAAGTGTCATGAGGAGGAGTGAGTAATAGCTACCCTAGAGTTTGTAGGGTTTATTTAAGTTCATTTAACCTATTATTCAAATTTTTGTTATCTTTCCTGAACTCCTCAATTTTTCCTCGCATTTATTCAGAGCATGCTTTCGCTAGCCAGCGCACGTTTCGTTTCTGACCTTGGCGGAACGCCTTTAGGCCATTTGAATAATTACCACGCCTGTTAGATTGTCGAGTCAGCCTAGTTAGCTGTAACTTAAAAGTGCTAGTCCAGCACTATTCGTTTTAGAAATATAGTTTTCTAAAACGTTTAGTGTTACAAATTCTTAGTTTCCACTTCAAGTTGTCGGTGTTATCGTAAACCACGAAGTACGTGCCTTTCTGTTCATACTTGAGATATTATCTGAGAAGAAGGGCGAAAAATAACCCTTTTACATCTTTCTTCAGTGCTAGTATTACTTCACGTCTGTGCGAGAAGTGGCCAGGTTCATTTAGTAGGATCTAGATTAGTTTTTCTGGCCAAAAAGAGCCAGATCCTATAAGTTAACCACATAAAGCTTCGGATACCGTATACCTTTCTTACAGTTGTTTTTGAAAAATATTTAAACTGCCCATTTGCCTTTCCCTAAAAATTGTTGTAAATATGTTCTATGTAATTTACGAAAACCAAATATTTAGTATTCAGAACAAAAGTAATACACTAAGGTTAGGTTAGGTTACTCAATTATGGCAAAGCACACGAGGGCTATCTGCCTAAGAGGAGGGATGCCTTCGTGGAGGACTTTCTAAGGGAAACTGGCTCGTATACACGTTACACATGGGGAAAACCACGAAAACGCCCATGCAGCCAGCCCGTTCGCGGGATTCGAACCTCGGACCGAACTACCAGTGTTCAGCGTCTTTACCGCTCGGCCGCTGGTGGGCAATACACTAAGGAAATGCGAATAAAGGGCCTTGGCAACTCAACAGTGAAACGAACATAACTGGAAATTAAGCGACAAAAGCGAACTCAATGAGAGTCAATTTCGGGATGGGCTACGAAAACTGATGTCCCAGGAAACGCTTATACAAAGTCGGTCAGATAATTATTATGCGGAGACAGACTTTAGTAAATGAAAGAACCATTTAGTTGCGATTAGGGGCGGAGTCAGAAAATACTTTTTGGGAGGCTTATGGCATGTGTGTGCGCAAAGAGCTTTGTTCCCATACAGCCCCTTTCAACTACGCCTCTAATTTAAACTTCAGAAACAGAACAAAATCTTGTATCCGCCCTTAGCATGCGTCAGTAAGCTCTTAGAAGCCCTTTCTAATCGCAGCGATCCATTAAGTCAATTCATTCTTCCCGATATCTATCCAACTTATTAAAATTTTCGATCGATTCTTCGTGCATCCTACGTCCGGTGTTTACTTCTTTCCCTCATTCTGCCGGAATTTGGTTTGAATTGCAAGTTCATTCGGAATGGAGTGGGGCTTTCCTCCCGCAGCCTCCCGACGAATGAACGCGCGTTGCCTATTGGCTGCCCGAGATGCTGATGCTTCTACGCATGCTCTAGTTGCAGTGCATCAAGATCGATCATCTAGCAAGCTGAAGAATCTGTTCAAACGGCCCTACACTCTGGTCATAGCTTCTGAATCCATGTACAGGATGTGGATCAGTTTACATGCTTTGCTCGCAAGCCGGAGTTAGGCACGGTGAAAAAGTGAGATTTCGAAATGAATGGTATACTCTCTCCCCTTTCGCTGTAATATGATACATAAATGCGCCATTTTTTGTAACTCATTCCCCCCCCCCGATTTTCTCTAAAATAAATGCTCCAGCTTACCGCTATATATATTCTGGTTCTTTTAACTACTGTAATCGCAATATTGTGGGTTTCACCGTAATGCAATACGGTGACTGCTGATATAAATTAAATGCAAGTTTAAATTTTTATTAACACAGTCTATTAATTTGATTAAAGCACTAAAATAATTTGTTACTTACCGTGCTATTAAATACTGAAATTATAAAAAAAGTGGGTTTACGAATTTTCTATACGGTTGTTCAATTTAAGTTTCTTTTTAAAAGGAAAACTCAGTTTTTATTTCAGTATATGAGTACGGAATTCCTTCTAAGAAAATTTATAAAATGGCAGTAAGCTAAGTAAATTATTGTTATTAAATTTGAATTTTATTTCAAAGATGGCGTAGTCACGGCAGTAATGGGGTACCAGACAGTCGTTCTGCGTTACTTCGGAAAATGTGGACAAATTTTAGTTTTCTAAGATTTAACTTAATTTTTATTTTCATTAGATAACTTATGACATTGCTTAAGGGGGGTTCGTACACCTTAAAACCCTTAAGGTATTCGAATTTGTTACTGTTGCAAGAAATAGGATAACTTATTTATTTTAAAAGCAATTACTAAGCAATTACTAGAATTTTTAATCAATTACTAGAACTATTAAGCAATTACTAGAACTTTTAAGCAATTACTAGAACTATTAAGCAATTACTAGAACTTTTAAGCAATTACTAGAACTTTTACAGCTGACTACATAATATAGCTGCTTTGAGAACTAGTAATCAGCAAGTTTGTATTACCAAAAATAAGTTTTATAATTTAATCTGTTTTTTAACAAAATTTTTTACGCGTTCACGTCAGTCCACCTTGCGCACATGATATTTTAAAAATGGCTAATGGTACATATTTGAAATTTGATGGAATTGTTTATATGGGCACTATCTTCTAAGTGAACCAAAAATCTGATGAATATTTCAGTATTAAAAAATTTTATGCATGAAAACATTACAGATTTTTTTTAATAAAATACATTTTATAAACTCAACCCCAAATAAAATAAGAATTTAACGTGAAATTCTTAGGATTTTTGGTTCACAGTAGTTTTCAAATGTTATAAAAGCTGCATATTAAATATGGAATTAAATTACGCAACAGATTGTTTTAAACTGCTCGCGCAAGGTGGTAACATGATGTGAAAGCATAAAAAATTTTGTCCCAAAGCAGATTAAATTATAAAAATATTTGTGGCAACACGAATGTCCCAATGCAGCTATATTATGTAGTCAACTGTAAAAAGTTGGAAGTAATTGCTTTAAAAATAAATAAGTTACCCCAATTCTTGCAACAGTAACATATTCAAAGATCTTAAGGATTTTAAGGTGTATGTGTTCCCTTAAAACAGGAATTCATAACATGAGGAAACAGTAAATTACAGAACATTTGAGTTTAAAAGAAAAAAAGTACATTAGCATCAAAAAGCAGTACATTGGAAGAAAAAAATAAATAATAAACCAAACCCATCCACAGTATTACTACTTTACAAAGCAACAATGATTTGATAGTAAAAACATTTCTGATAAATTAACAAAAGAAAGCAAATATTGCAAACCGAATTTATATAACAGAATATAATAACAACCGAAAAGAAATGTTAACTCATTGTTTTGCACAGATTAATTAACATGATAGAATTCTTGGGTAAACAACATTGAACTCTTTGGGGATTATCAGGTACCTTGCAACGAAGTAATGAAAATTTCTAAAATGAGTTATTATTGATTTAGCTAACGTTGCTTTCATTATTTCGAAAGAAAAAATTAAAATTAAGACAGACTAGAGAGCCATTAGGGCAGACTACAGTGTTTACCGTTATCCTAACTCTTGGTGGACTCTAAGTGGACTTTAGTATAATTTTGCTTATCATATCATTTTGCGTAGATATGGACTTACTATCACTTCACTTAATATTTTCACAACTGATAGGATTGCTTACACTGATACACTGGGATAGGGCTTCAACCTAGGAACTCACTTCTCGTGGCCTGCGGCCAGATAAGAAAAAGGCTAGGGATGGAAGTTCCTTTTGGCAGATTAAATAAGATATCTGAAAATGATTATAGTATATTGTCAATTCTGGGAAAAAGTTTAATTTTTAAAATGTTTCCAGATTTCAAAATTCTACAAACCGATTTTAGTATTATCTAGGGATCAAGCATCCTTAGTATCCAAGCACCCTCGGTGTCTCCCCAAATTTTGAGCAATGAAATAAAGGATAAAATTTTCTTGGCAAATCTAAAGCGAAATACTATCTTATAGTCATAGATTGTACAACCTTTAAGGTAAAACGAAATAAATAAGAACTGCTATACACTTCTTCTCTATCGATAAAAGAGTAATCAAAATCAAGGGAAAATTTTTAAAAAATAAATTTTTTGCATGTTGATGAATTTAATTGAACTATGTGCCCTCAGGATATGTGTCGTAAAATCTATATCGAAGAAGCAAATGTGAAACAAAAAACCTGATGTGTACACCACATGACTTCCTTGTACGGAATATTTAATTATATGCATTTTTCTTGCATTTCATTTCAACTTATTGGATTGAATTAAATCTACTTCCTCGACAGTGCATAAACTACAATGGAATAAATGCCCTCTTTAAAATTCACTATATTTGTTTTCCATAGCGACATTCTGCGCTAGGTTCACTTAACAGTGTTACATCTCATTCATTTCATAATTCAGAATGCACATAAATTATTTATATCATCTGAAGAATTATCTAATCGTTGCCACATGTTCTATTCAAGTACTATTTTAAATCTAAAACGACGTATAAAAGAAATTAAACAAACAAACAAACAAAAAAGAAAAAAGGAAAGAAAGAAATAGTTTTCCACAGATAATTCAGCATTTCTTATTCAATTAATTCAGTTCTCACTTCGCGACGAGGCAAAAATACGTAAAAGCTCAAAATATCTACATTAAAAGTAACGAAGTAAATCTTAAACACTTATTTCCTCGAATAAATTCCAGAATGGATTAAACATGATTTAATTCGCAATAATAAAAGAAGGCGTTATCTTTGTTTTTGCGAAGCTTACTTTCTCTAGACCCCAAGAAATGTTAGATAATCTGATATCGACAAACGGTACAACGCAATCATTGCTGTTATGGAAGCCCTTACTAAGGCTCTTTTTTTTTTGTTGGTCTTCCTCTTGGAAAGAATTTTTTTGTACCAGCGCCATTCTGTCAATGATGAACTTTTTCTATTCGTTCCGTACTGTACACGATCCTTAACAATAGATGGAAAATCAGACTTTAATTGTGCTTTGAAAGTGGACGATTTCATGTCAGTTTCAGCACAAGCATCATGTTGAAGTGCCGCAAACCTCTAAAAATAATTTAAATAAGAATTAACTCTCTTCATGAGCATTTCTAAACAAGCGCTATGAGGAATTAAAAGTATTTAATGATAATGTTTGTTTTTAAACAAATCAGCAGAAACTGTTAATGAAGATTTAGGGGGAAAAAAATTCTTTACGATATTAAAAATCTGTTTTCTAAACCGTGATGAGAAAGCGACACAAAATGGCCATCAGATGGAAGAGGCCGCTAATGTAAAGTTAAGTTAAAAAGCAGTCTTATTTTGGTATAAGTTTTGGAGCAGATTCTATCGATTTCGAATTGATCACACGGGACTCTCTTCTTATGAAGGGAGGGGATGCTTGAGGGAAAAAACTATATCTGATCATCTTGAGTCAACAGAGTTTTCAAAACTTGGGTGAAAACAGCTTTTCTTTTATGCCTAATTTTAAATACGTATAGCTGGTGTTGACTGCCTGTGTGTTTCAATGAATATGTTAATGCACACGAGGATTATAATGCTAGTGAGCGGGGAGTATACATTGCGAAGAATTGTGTAACGTCGACTTGCTCTTTTGCATTGCACAATGAATGCTGCTAAACTCTTAAGATATTTATCTCTGCTGTGAATGCCTTTATAGTATGTACACTGGGACACTATGTACACGTGGGGAGGGGGGAAAAAAGAAAGAAAGAGAAAGAAAGAAAAGAAAGACAGTTCTATATTTCCCGTTCTACTGGGCCGATTGAAAAAATTCAAATTGCGTTTTCCATGTCTCGAAAGCGCGACTTAGGATATGTATTAGATTTATACATAGCATTGTTCTAATATAGGTATTTTGACACAAAATCTGACCTTTTTCTGAAATGATATGCCAATTTTTGTTTTCATATTTCGATTCTACGACTCAAATGATGCCAAACTGTCAAGTTTTGTAACAATCGCACGAGTCGTTTTTAACAAATTAGCTCTCAAAATTTTAGCTCCTCAATGTTAATTCAATTTGGTATGTATTTATTAATATTTCTTTTTTTTAAGAGACTTATTTGATTCCTTCCTACACAGTTCGAAATTTAGGTTCATTCCAGATAAAATTCCCCTATCTTTTATGATTTATTTTTAAAATTCGTATTTTTAAATAATTTTTATAAATTTTTCGAAAAAAATTTTGAATTATATAACTTATAACATTTTACTATCATCTTAAAGTAGATGTGTTTCTAAGCATACCTGCAAAAAATTAGAGCGTTTTATTCGAAATTTCCGAAGATATGCATGCATTTATATACTGGCGCGCTTTGAAATTTAGCATATTTGTTGCAGGCGATAATAATGAAAATGTGGTCTACGCACTTTTTAAAAATTATTTGAAATTAGGAACGATGGGACTTTTTCCCTCTCATCCGCAATGTAAAAAGGCAGGAACGCTGTGACTTTTTTTCCTCCCCTGCACAATGGAAGGGTAGGAAAATAGGTTGCCACTTATTAGAAGTTCGCCAAGTGAATTATTCTTAGTCCAAACTGAAAAAATTCGCCAAGTTAAATTTTTGAATTTCTCCGTCAATTTCACACCAAATGTTACGAAATTTAATATTTGGGCATAATTTGAGCCGTAGAATCGAAATATGTAAAAAATTCGTATGTTATTTCAGAAAAAGGTCCCATTTTGTGTTAAAATAGGTATATTAGAACATTTCCCCCCCCCGCAGTGTACCTCTTACAAGGTACTGTATGTACTATTAAAATATTCATAGCAAAGTTAAAATTATTAATATTAATTTTTTTTGATATTTTCTAATTAATTTACCTTTCTTATAATTTACTGATTGCCTCAAAAGTATGATTAGTTTTACTGAAGTTGTTGTAAGCTTAGTTTCTACAAATATTCTGTCCTGAAAATCAAATCATTTTAAAGCAAAAAATGCACAATTTACCAACATATAAGAATAAAGAAATTGAGCTCAGTGAGCCGAGTAACAGAATGGATATATGTATATATACATATATTTATATACTTTTGGTGCGGCCGATTGCAACTAAAGTAGGAGGTACACATCTACGCGTTATAGCAGTCCCATATACAAAGTTTCAATGTTCTGAGGCTGCTGGTTTTTGAGTTATGCGATAGACATACATACATACGTACGTACGCACAGACGCCAAGAAAAATTTTCTTCAGAATTCATTTTAAATCAGTTTTATAATTTAGATCAGTTTTATAATAAAGAACTCTTTTTTACCCCAAAGTAAGAAGGAGTTCTTTATTCTGTCCTTACGTACGGATTTTACTCAAAAACATCGTTAAATTGCATTCGGTTGCGGTCAAAATAGATATTTTAATTCAAATATGATACCTGAAATTTTTCTCGATTACAATATTTCCTTTTTATTTCGAAAAAAGAAGTAAAAAAAAAAGCATTTAAATTAGTTAAATTATTTTTTAGTTTTTTATTAGTTGTGATCTGGCGTTTTTATTATTGTTGTCTGTCAGTTTACATTGTAATTTGGCTTAAAAATCAAAATTTTCATCTGACAAGCAGGGGTGGAATTTCCTACTATAGTATTTTTGTGTTATTGGTTCGCGGTCAGCACTTTATTAACAAGAATATAACGGTAGGAAAAACATTTTTACTATTACACATATTTCGCACATTTTTAAAGTCTTTCAGCTCTTTAGATGAGCGAGCTTGAAATAAAACATTGCTCATTACTGTGGGCCAGTGATTTGCAAGTATGTTGTAGTTGTATAAGAAGAACTGAGGAGAGGGAGAGAAAAAGCAAATAAAAGAATAAAAATCACTGAAAATTTTATAAGTAAATATCATATGTACATATTCTTCATTAAAACTGATAGCAGAAGCGGGAGATATAGTAGTAGTAATACCAATATTTAATTTATGTAGTGCAAATGTATCTTCTGCTTTAAATTCTGCAGCTGCCATCATTTTTTTTGATCGAGGTAAGTTTCACCAATGCATATTAGAATTTCCTTGTTCTTATTGAAAATAATTTACTCTTAATGCTTTATAAATTATTACGTTATTTATAACAGAGAAAAATTATTTGAAAACTTAATGCTCTTTTATATTTTTTAATTACAGTTATTTTTATTTTGCTACTAAAAAGATAAGAAAAGAAAGAAGACATCACAAGTTTTGAAGCCATAGCTTTTTATTATTTTATTTATTCATTTGTTTTCAGCAATGGTGTTGTTAGTAATTAGTATAACAATAAGACACCTGAGCGTGTGATAATATATGTAATATGTAACATTTATTATGCTAGTTTAACATATGAAAATATATGTAATGATTTAGTAAGAATGAGACGACCTTGCATATTTGAACGTGTTTATGTTCAAAAGAAAAGGGCTTGGGTAAATTGACAGTTTTGCAAATATGAACTTACTATAGTGGCGATCTTCCGCAAGAAAATTAATGAAATAATTTAAATACCTTACTTTTAGTGGGAAACTAAACAGATATATTTCTTTTAAAATAAAAGTTAAGAAATAAGTGATAAATATAAACACATATTATTAGACGTTAGAGTCTACAGATGAAATCAGTATAGTTTTCAAAAGTATAATTTAAGGAAATATTATCTTAATACAGCATACTTTTTGGAAGTCTATGACCAGTATTGGTTTAAAAAAAATTGCTAAAATTTCCGCAACTGAAATTTGTGAACAGACTTTTGATGCTCATTTTTTAGTTTTAGCTTCTCTTTCAGTGTGCAGTGAGATGAAAAAGACTGAAAAATTTTTGCTTTGTATAAATCCAAGCTATGTGCCTAAATTTTTAACAATCGATAGCCCATTTTCCCCCATAGTTACTGAACTAATACATAAAGTTTCCCTTTTTTTACAACCTGTGGGAAAATGTCATTGTTCCGATCTGAATTCTATTTCAAGTTAGGCAAAATTTAACCTTTTATATTTCAAAATTTGATTAACAAATCTGATTACTCACAAATTTGATTACTGACTTCGAAAATTATCGTTATTGTGACATCACAAAAGCGTAACAGTAATATTCATATAAGTTACATAAAACATAATTTGGATGGAACATTTTCTTTAAATTATTGTTAGGAAAACTGAAACATAATAAAATCTTCAACATAGCCGAAAACCAATCCGATTTTAAAGCATTTAAAAACAGTCATCTCATAATTATTCCCAACGTTTCGCTTGAATTACAACTTTCCGTAGATCGTTTCGTTTAAGACAAAGCATGACCATTACAGTCTTCACTCTTCATTGAATTTCCGCCCTTGGGCCAATTGCTTGAATGATGATTAAGGTGTAACTGATTTACACCTATCGTCCGTGGACGTGAATACAGCAGCGAAGTTGTCGGGAAAGAGCATTTAAAGATTTTGAAAATCTGCTATTAGTATGATGAGCATATCCGAGATAGCAATATACGATGACAACTTTCCGTCCATTTTTAGCCTCCTTTATATTAATTTTTTAAATAACAAATATTAACAGAATCGAAATTTTACGAAAAAATCAACGCTTTTAAATATTTGGAGAGTTTTTTTTTTTACTGAAAACCAAATAAGGCATTTAATTATTAATATTTGATACCCTTAACTAATTTAGATCTTTCAACTACGTTCACCAGATGGCAGCTCCATATACCATGACATAAATTTGCAGTATAGACTTGTATGTATGCTGCTGCCATCTATTGAATGAAAGTATCCGAAACATTCGGTTAATTTAAATTATAATAGTGACAGTATTCTAAGTGAATTACGGATTTTAGATTAAAAATTTTTGTGTTCCTCGCCCATTCTTTAACCCATTCTTTAAGGAAAAAAGTAATTTAACTTCCCGATTAACCAGATCTTTTTAAAAAAAATGTAGAACGGCTGCAAAATTACTGTAATAAAGAATAAATAATTCTACACGAAATAAAAAAATTCTAGGAAGAAAATCCTTAGTATAACAGCAGTGACAGCAGATGATGTCACAGTATTTAGGAATTATTTCTATATATGATAGTACGCAGGTTAATTATGATGCATAATCTGGAGTATGAAATAGTGTGAAATAATCTGTTAAAAATAATTTGCTAAATCGGAAAAATAAATTAAGTGCACAGACATTAATTTTCGGTTTCCTGTTGACTTCTGTGGAAATAACAGGAATAAAAATAAACAAAAACGTAAACCTCTCTGGTCTGAAATGTGTTTTTGAATTGAATGCAGATTCAATTTATATAACCCAATGAAATTATTCTTCACATTAAACTGCTTAAAAGTTGAGGTAAATTATTAATAGTATTTTTCTATTAGTTAGTTCCAGTCATTTATAGTTTCTACTGTTAAATTAACCATGAACATCATCCCTCTCCGGTTACCTCCATCTCGTTAATACGGAGTCTACATTACTTTCATGATACTGGTTTATTATGAAATGAATACACTTGATACTATTTCAATGATACCGTTTTATTTGCTATTTAGGATTTAGTTACATGTAATAAGGCTTTATCCAAGTTATCAGAATTAAATATACGACAAAATATAAGCTATTTAGGCAACTACAAACTAACAATTGTACTGCTAATGTAAATTTATCCTGATAATAAATAAGGATGCGCTCTAAAGTTTATATACGATCATTTCTTTCTAAGCGACTAGAAATTGAAGTATAAAAGACAAGAGTCCTCTGAAGGATCGTTGTACGTACGGCCGTACGTCCGGCACAGTTTGTTATAATTAATTATAAAATATATAAATAAAGTGGTAAGCATACAGCAGAATGAATAATCATGGATGCCGAGAATGCCAGTCTGGAATTCATTAAAAAGATTCAGTGTTTTCGATTTAGAGTGACTAGTTGGATTATGTCAGAGCACGCTAAAGGCTATTTCCCTAAAAGAAAGAGATATATTTGTGGAAAGCTTTTCTAAAAATAAATAAATAAAAAGTAAAAATAAAGCAAAATAAATAAAAAAAACTGGCTTGTATTTACGTTAAACAACAATGCTTTCGAAGATCATAACATCCTTATTTCTCAACGACCCATTCTTATTTCACAACGTTCTCCTGGAGATAAATAAGGATTATTATGATTTTTACTTTAATTTATAAATGGGTACACTATTTTTTTAAGTGAAAGATGTATTAAGATCCACTTCATAATTTAATTTTGTGGGTAGAACAGAGCTTAATTTCTAAAATTAGAAGTATGGCCCTCTGGAAGACCGTCAGCAAAGAGGAACAAGAGTAAATAAATAAATAATAAAATGACTATTAAAATCATTAATAATGTAAAAATTAAATAGTTAATTATTATCAAATTAATTAACATTAATATTTAACATTTATTAATTAGTATTTAGTTAATATATATTATTTAATTAATCAATAATTGAAACATTATTATTTATTTAAGGAAATAAAGATTAAAGTAATTAGATAATTAAAATCAAGTAAAATGTAAAAAGATAAATTAAAATTTAATAACCGATTTTTAATATAAGTTTACTGCTAAAAATAATATTTTCGGGATCAAATTTCTACTGAATTTGTTCTACAGTTGCACAAAAGAAATGCCGGAGCCTTCTTATTTAGGGCTCCGGCTAGAATTATGATTTATCACAAAAACGAAGAAGCACCGGCGCAATTTAAGCTCTGGTGTAGAATTCATTAAAATAAATTTTGCATAAATGAATCTTTTTAATATTTGATGACGAGTATGGAGTGTTTAAAACACCGCGCACACTAACAGCATGTAGCTGTTATGGAACCCAAATAACTGTAGCTTCTCAGTATCGCATAAGTGCAACGAGATACCGAGTCGTTGCTAATCAATGCATGTTTCTGTGACTACTCTGTTTATTGGATATCACTGAAAGGCATTTGATGAGATTTGTAAAATGTGTCTTTTATAAATGCATGGAAAGGTTTAAAGTTTGTAAACGCAGCTATCAATGAATTATTCAAAACGAATAAAGTGTTCACGGAGTCAGTTCTCTATTGCGTATGTACTTATCCACACTTCTGTAAAGGAGTTCTGTTTAGAGCCTGATTTCCACAAGATGCCGAGGGACCGTGCCTTGGGACACCAAACAGTTTACAGGCAGAATCCACATATTTTACAAAAGGTGAAGAATCACATTCCTGACTAATTCAGAATATAATTACAGGCGTGTACCATAACCATAAGGTTGCTAGGATCATGATAAACCTTCTGGAGATGTTTAAAGAAGAAGGACATCATTTCCAACATTTGCTGTTGCCCAGGTATTTTCAAAATACTATACATACTATGTAGCACTTTTATCTCACGTATGTTTACGACACGGCCAGTTTTAAATCGAATGCACTGTACTAAAGAACGCGTTTAAAGAAATTTAGCCAGAGATGGGACGATGTCTTCGTTCGCCATGGGTATGTGTGATTCCACTTGCATACCATACCCAAATTAGGGTATTGCAAGCCTTAAAATTCAAATTAAGGTATTTTAGAGTTGACTACTGTACATATATTCACAACATAAGATGCTTCCCACGAAGGAATGGGAAATGTCTGAAGTTCCAGATGGATAGATTTATATGTGTTTCCAAGGGCAAGTAAAATTAGCAGAAAGGATGAATGTGTGCTGGTCCATTATTTAAAACCAAAGCGTGTGGATATGTCCTTTTCGTTTTTGAGCACTCATTAGAAATAAGGATATTTATAGCTATTTATAGCTGAATGTTATTTTTAGCATGCGAAATTTTAGGTAGATCTCAACAGTAATATATCTGTAGATTATCAGGTCTACTTCAGAAACACGACTAAAATTCGAGATCTTTTATGGCTTGTATGTTAAATTGATGCATCACCTACGTGCATGAAAAATTTTGGTTCGCTTCAAAAATTCGATTGTTCGTGATTGAAGAAAAGATCTTTCAAGTTTATATTAGGATTCCCACCGTGTTGCATGAGATTTCATTGAAACTTAATTACGGTGTTAAACTAGAGGTATCATCATATGTGAGTAGTAAGGATATAGAGCGAAACCTCTGTTCTCGAATATTATTCGTTCCCGAAAGTCCTTCGTCAGCCGAATGTTCTTAAAAGAAACACTTTTTCTCATAGGAATTAATGTAAAATGAATTAATTCCTTAGTGGACCACAGATGATTATTTATTAATACAATGAAGACGTGAAATATAGTACTTTGCGCACAAGTTCATAACCCGAAGTCAATGGAAATCATTAGACATAAAACAAGAAAAGATAAATACAGTATTGGATAGACAAAATAGACGAAAACTTAATTTAATTTTAACGTATTTGTGAGAAGGAGAGCGAATGGCATACCTAGAAAATGAAAATGAAAATAGCAGTATTTGGGTGTCGCGTCTCCTTTCTTAAAAACAGCAGGAAGGAAGTTTCTTTAGGAAGCATCTTGTTTTACCTTTTCATTTTTTTAAGCACCATTCCATTCTGTTTGAAACTCATTAAACCTCCGTTTCACTCAAAATTTGTTCCTTCAAAGTTTGTGATAGCATTAAGTGAAAACTTTTCATCTCACCTAACTTTAGCCAAATTTCGTCGATTAGAGAATTAGAATAATTTTCTTTCTTCCTTTTCTTTTGAAGACGTTTCTTGCGCAGACGCTTTGTTGCGGTTTCTGAAGTTGCCGTAATGTTTTCTCGTTGAGTTCATTTTAATGGTCTTTTAGTAATTCCTTCCCGTCTTTATTGTTAACTTCCTAACCCACGGTTTTGCTTAGAAACACAATAAAGAAAACCAAAGAAGGCCTAAGTTTCAAAGTCTCTGCATGCAATCCATTCTGGGCATAAGTTCCTTCAAGCCGAATTAATGATTCTATAAGTCGCTGTCAGGCTTTGTTGTGAGAATTAAACAATGGAAAATATTAAACTGATGTTTCTAGAAGTCACTCGGTGTTATTTATGTGGCATAAGTTACCTCGAAACACATTTGAAAGTCACAAGTTGCAGACTTGAGTGTTCGTAATTGGAGATACCGTTTGTCGTTTGAGGCTTTTTTAATTCAGCCAATATTTTTGTAACTGAATTGCTCATGGAGTGAGGCATTCATGAGCCGAAGTTCACTGTATTTCTCTCGCCATCCCAAGTTATTATACTTCGAAGTCTATATTATATATGCTTCCAGGAAGTTGAACGAAATTTAGCGCCCCCTGACGGCAAATAACTTTGAATGTAAACTAATATAGACATGTGATTCGGCGAAAGTGTGTAAACTTTGACAAGCGATTTAAATCCGCTGATAGCTGTTGCTGTCTGAGTTGGAGGAGGCAGTCAAACTATATTCTTTATCTAATTCGTACTTATTGTAACACTTCAAAATGCTGAAACATATATCAAATATCAATGTAAAACGTTTATTCGCTCGTGAATTTTTAAGATTTTCTTCAGCTACACCTGCACCGGCTACTAAACCGGATATTCATTTTACCAAAGTAAATGAATTTTATATAGCATAATAATAAATTTATTAAGAGAAGGGGATGTAACAGGAAATGACAGTAAAATTATTTTATTATGTAGTATATATCTTTATTTAAATGTATAGTTTTAAAGAAATAGCTGTAATTGTAGCGGAACATTATCAGTTGCTTTTAATTATTTTTGCTTTCCAGATTTTTATAAATAATGAATGGCAGAAGTCAATTTCTGGAAAATCCTTTCCAACTTTAAACCCTGCTACAGGAGAAATTATAGCCCATGTTGAAGAAGGAAGTACTGTAAGATGATATTTTTTGCATCATGAACTTTATAATTTGAATTTTTGTTATTTTTAGTTATGCGTATGTAACTAATATGTGAGTTGTGTGTGCATATTTCTTTTTATATAGCATGTATCAGTCTCCTGCAGAGGTAACTTTTGTATAACATGACCAACAGCTTTTTAAAAGATGCTGTTTTACATGAACTAGTGTTACATAAATAAAAAAACTAGTAAAACAAAATTCAGTTTGTCACTCAGGTAAATGTGTTATTGAATCAATAATTAGTCATAATTTTTTAATATTCTTTGATGTTTTATTCATTGTCATTGCTAATCATGATTAAATTAATACATTTTCTTTTTGTGAAATAGCTTTATTTTCTGATCCCCATCATTTTTAGCAGCATCTTAAGTCTGTTTCCTGTTTGCTTACAAATGAGATGCCTTTAGAAATTTCATTATATGGAGCTAAACACTCGTAGAGTTACATCTTAAATTTTATGGTTCTTTCATCTCCATTTAGAAAGTGTTAATTCTAATTGTTAGGGTGAATGGAATGCAATTAACTATTTTTTTTTGCTTTTTTGCATTTTGATCTGACAGTGACTTCTCTTAATCTTGTAATGTTTTATTATGCTATGGTGCTAAGGTATATGCAGTTTTGTCATAGGTAATTGGCAAATAGATTAAAACATTTCTCAGTCGAATTGTACTACAGTGAAACTGTGTTGTAGAAATGCCATGTTGTGCAGGGCTGACTTGATCTGGATTCGTCTGTAGTTGAATTTTTTTTCAAAAAACATTTTCTAAAAATTGCTGCTGTATATCTTTTGAAATCTGCAGCTTGTTTGTTCTTTATTTTCTGTTGCAACATTTATGTTTATTCATAGTTTTATTTTCTCTGTTTTGCTAATAACAGAATACTTGATGACTGTCTAGCATGGATCAAAAATATAACTTTAATGAAATAATATGAATAAAAATGTAAGTTTTGTTATTATTTTAAAAACTTAAGAAATAATGTGGTGATAACTTTTCACACAAAATGATTTATCAGCTGCATACAGGAGTTTTTTATGTAATTTTTTAACTTTTGAAAATAAGAACTTGGTATGGCATGTTAAGAAGGAAAGTTATGCTAATCAATTCTGTTTTGTTGTTTCTGCAAAATTTTGTTATTCTAAAAGGAGAAAATCTATTGATTTTCACATGATGTAGTGAATTTATTAGCAAGGATACATATCACAAGTTGTACAATTCTACAGAAGCCAGAATTTTCATTTTTACTAAGAGAATGAAAGGGAAACTTTGTGTGTGTTTTATTTATTTCTGTATTTTTAAGGCATTTTTGTACAGAACAATCATATGCTTGTTTGAATTGTTGTCAATGCCTTATTTATATCTTCTGAAACAGAGCTCAGCATGTTTTTATAAATTGCATAGCTGAAAAGCATAATTAACCATTAAAACCCCTGTAGATTTTATTATGTAACATATCTAGAATAGGCTGTACAAATTAAAGTTGTACGTACAATGGCTCACAAAAATGACCGGATGCTTTGAATTTTTGTATTCTTTAATGGACGTAAAAATTAAAATAAATTAAAACAAAAATAAAGGCTTGTGTTTTGATTATATATAAATTCAACATTTTTTTTTATAGTAAATGCACTTTTAAAATGATGAAAATTCAGTATTGTTTATTTAATGAGGAAAAAGATTCTCACAAAATGTTCAGCCAAAAATGCCAGTTTCAGTTTTAATAACAACCACCTAACTTGCATTGTTTAAAACTTACATTGTTTTTGCTTCTTAATATCTTGTGAGATTACCTTTACACTTTATTACTTCATTTAATCTTTTGGGCATTGACTCCACAAGTTTTTTTTTTGTTATTTTTGAACTTATTTTATGCCACTCTCTTAATCACTGCTTTCAGTTGCTGCCATGAAGATGTACTCTGTTTTCGAATTTGCGATTCTATTTCCTGTCAAATATGTTCAATAGGATTAAGATCTGGTGACTGGAGAGGTGCCTTAATTACTTCTGGGTACTATATAACAGTCACTCAAATATTGTGTGCAGTATGCTTTGTATCATTGTCCTGGTAGAATTTAAAACTATTTTGTATATTAAGTTTTTGTGTTGATGATGTAAAATTTCACTTGAGATGTCAAGGTACTTTGGTATAAGTGATCCATAATTCCATCTATAAACTCTGTATTACCAACACCGGAATATGCCATAGATGTTTACTGTTTTCTTCAGAAGTACAAGATTGGTCAAAGCCATCAAGCTGGAAAGACAGAAGACAGTAACAGCTAACTGGTACACCACTGAGTGTCTTAAAGAAATTTTTCAAGAAATGCATGTTTGAGGACTCATCCTCCACCATGACTGTGCATCTTCTTATTCAGAAAGAGTGGCAGTTGAGTTTCTTGAATGAAAATACATTACATTGAAGTAATAGAACATCCAGTCAGTCTATCTATATGTGATTTTTGGCTATATTTTAATCTACGAAAGAACTTGCGTGGACTTCTTTTTCATTCAGAAGAGATATTGATAAGGTTGTAAATGCATTTTTTTCATCAATTCCGAGAAATGAATGACATGAGGCATTTAATCTTTAGAAAATTTGCCTACAGAAGTGAATTGATGCTGGAGGAGACTATTTTGAACATTCCTAAAATTTTGTAAATATAACTTTAAAAAACTATATGTATCTAAAAAAATTTCAGAATGACCCTGGTACATATTTTTATTAGCATGTGATGTTCAATGTTATCTTAATTTTTTCTATGTATGTTACTTTATTTTTATAATATGTGTGCGACTTTGTATTATAACACAGTTTTGAGAAGTACTTAATCATGCTGAGTATATGCATGAGTTAATTTACATCACTTAAATAATTTCAAACTTGTGTTAATCGATCCAGTGCACACTTAGCACTTAAAACAAATTTTTTCTTTGAAGTTCTTGCAATTGTTTGTAAGTAATAAGAGCAGTTAATGATGTATGTAGGATTTAATGAATAATGAAGATTGTACTATTTATAACTGCAAATTTGGATGAAGCTGAATATGGTATAACATTCGAGACGTAAGAATATATATGCATATTGAACCTTAAAAGTATTAAAAATTAAACTCAACTAAAACATAGAGTGAAATATGATATATTGATCCAAGTTTTGTCTGTATAGCAAATATGTTGAATAAAAAATTAGCGATTTTTTCTCCCTGCAGCAAATTACAAAAAAACACCTATTTACAAAAAACCAACATTACATGGTTGGTATGATTGTTAATACGTTGTATGTCTCCCAGACGATGCAATACAGTCCGTACAACGCCTAGGCATGCTGAGTATCAAATTATCGATCTGATCTTGGGGGATATTACACCACTCAAAAAGCAATGCTCTACGAAGTTCCAGTAGACATGTAGGAGGAGGTTGACGGGCTGCAACTCGTCGGCCAAGAATGTCCCACACGTGCTACTGGATTCAAGTCCGGTGAGAATGCTGGTCAGTCCATACAGGCGATATCCTCCAATTGAAGGTATTCGCTTACGATGTTTGCACGGTGAGGACGGACGTTGTCATCCATAAACACAAATTGTGCACCCATGGCACCCTGAAACAAACGTACATGTTGTTCCAGAATGACGTGCCGATAGATTTGGCTTGTCATGGTTCCAGTTTGAACATGCAGGTCAATTCTGGAACCCAGAATAATTCCACTCCAAACGAGCACTCCTGCACCACCGTAACGGTGTCGTTCAATGATGTTTTCTTGGTGGTAACGGGGTACCTGGAGCTCTCCATATGAAAGTCCGGCGAGAATCAGACTGCAAGCTAAACCTGGACTCGTCGGAAAACATCACACAAGCCCACTGTTGCGATGTCCACAATGCATGCTCTCTATTCCAGGCTAACCACAGGCGACAGTGAGTTGCAGTAAGTGGAACGCATCTGACAGGTCTACGAGCATATAGACCAATCTACCCTAAGCGTCTGTACATGGTCTGCCTTGAAATTGTCGTACCAGTGGCTGAAGAGAGCTGGCGAGACAGGTCTGAGGCTGTGCTCCTCCTGTTTCTTTTGGCAGTAACGGCCAAATACCGGTCCTCATTTGGCGTTGTAACTCTGGGGCGACCTGTGCTGTAACATCTACTCACATTACCATCATCTTGGAATCGTTGCCAAAGCCTGGAGAGGAAACTCTGTGTAATTCCAAGTTTGTCTGATACTTCCAGTTGGGTACGCCCACATTCCAGATGGCCGATAATTCTAGCACGTAAAAAATCATCCAAATGCGTCCTTTGTGTCATAAGTATTCGGTTATTGCACTGAAATGCTTATAAAGTGCCTGCGGACAATCTTACTTCTTTGCCTGTATTCCTTATATATCACTCTCTTACACTCTCGTCATTGTGACGTACCATCGGTGTCATCTGGTTACTTCCTGCAATTTGTATATGATTCTTGAAGATGTGTGTAGTGATTTTACAGGTGATATATTTAATTTAGAGTTCAATTTCCGCGTGACTCCAAATTATCCTTAATTTATGGACATGAGTGTAATACTGTTTTGGGAAGGAGGAAAAGGAGGGGGAATTCATGAGAGAGAAACTTTTAACAATTGACAAAATAAAATGATTCTTATGAAAACTTAATAATTGTAAATGTGCCTTAAAAATAGTTTTGTATTTCCCATTTTAAATGTTAAAAATGAGTAATCTAAATGAAGGAAGACTTAGGAAATCTAAATGAAGAAGATCATATGCTTCAAACTAGGTCTCTTTTGTCAGTTATCCAAATTGTTAAACATTCTTGAAGGAAATTAAATACATACAGTGAATTTACAGGCAAGAAAAATTTAGGTAGCTGTATCACTATAAGAATATTATGCATATAATAAATTAAAATATCATGTGAACCAATTTAATCCAATACTCATTTTATTGTGATAGATTGGAGCTGAACTCATAATTAAAACATAAATTGTTCCTTTATAAAGTATATTTAATTTGATATGTATGGTACTGTTTTGAAGTTACAAATAATAAATTATTTATTTAATAAGTATGTCATATTCTTAATTTTTAAGGTGGTCCACTTTCATTTCTTCTTTGTACATAATAACCATTCATATATGTATTTTAAGGAGGATGTAGATAAAGCCGTAAAAGCTGCTCAGCGTACTTTTCAGTTTGGTTCCCCATGGAGAAGATTGGATGCCTCAGAGAGGGGAAAACTTTTAAATCGTTTGGCTGACCTTATTGAAAGAGATAGAGTGTATTTAGCAGTAAGTGCTTTTTGGAAACTTAGAACATATTTAGCTATAATTGTTTAATAAAACTTAAATTCTTTGTGTATCATAGTGCTGTTAACAGAGAGACATTTGTTAGTAATATAATGATTAAATGTAATATAAGTAATTAAAATATTGTACAATTAATGATGGTTAAGTGTAAAATTCTAATATTCCATAAATTTATCATCATTTGCAAATTTTAAAGGAATTCATGCTATAAAAGTCTGAGTGGAATTGTAAGTTCGGGTAGAGTCAGTGTATTGTTAGGATAGATTGAACAATATTTCTATAACCAGCATAGTTCCCAGAGCTTTTATTCCTGTATTTAATAAGAATAACATGATAAAAGTTGCTCATGATGTTCCTCTGAATTGGATTTTATTGCTGTACACTATAAATCGATGTTTTCCAAACTTTTTAACTACATGACTGATGTTTAAGTAATCTAAAGAGTTTGGGGGGAGGATTTTTTTCCTAGGTAAAGATGATGTAAGTTATATAATAAAATAATGTAAATAAAATAGTAATAAATGTAGTAAATAATAATTAATACTAAATTAGTTACATATATATATTAATGAATATGCAGGAGTGCTAATACAGCAACAAATTATAGGAGTTATTTTGATAATTTTGTTGAGGAGATCCTTGTAGTTCTGTTAGCTGTTTAAGCTTAAATACAAGGAAAGATGAGTTTGATTTCCATACTGCCATTTAGCACCTGTGACTACAGATTTTCAATAGCTGAGATTTGCAAGGAAATCAATTTGTTGATAATAGAGAAGTTTGGTAGACCTTGTCTATGGCGAGATCCCTGTAGTAAGGCTACGAACAAATTGTTAAATCAGCCTTATTGTTGTCTCAAACATTTTCTCCTGTTACGCAGAATTAAAAAATATCTTCATATATAAATTCAAACAAATAAAGCACTTTCATTCTCAGAATACTTTTGCTGGAAGGAGAAAACGTCTGATAAGGATAAATGATTCCTTATGATGATTTGCTTGGTTAGACATGTTAGCAGGGCTTGTTCCCTCTTCCTGATGATAAGATATTACTGGTTACCTTCTACAGTGTGTGAACAAAATTGTTATGGGATTTTTGCAAATGTCCGCCTTTGCAACCCTATTCGGTACTTACGTAAAAACCTGTCGATCATTTTTGCCTATTAAAGAAAAGACACCAAACCACATGATTTTTTTGCCAAAAATGGAAAAGTCTTCTTCAGAAATGCTGGGTTTGATGTAACCTTGATTACACATGTTAGTTATTTTTTTTGAGTAAAGACTCCTTTTCCCCCCCTCTATCAAGAATTTTTGAAAAAGACAAAGATTTGGGACTTGCCTACTACGGAAGAGCATGCTGTTGAATATTTCCGAAGTTATGGAATCTTACTGGCCTCAAAAAAAAAATGTGTTGATTGCCGCAATATGGTGATATTATGGAAAAAATAATGGAAATTTTTAATGAAAAATTAAATATAAATAAATGATAATATAATAAATTTGAAAGAAAAATAAGAATAGAACGTTTTTTTCTTGTATTTAGTAAATGGGTTTTTTTTCGTTTGCTGTGATTGGCATCATGTCTTGTGGTCGACGGGATTTTCCATAAGTACCCAATATTCTTTTTTGGCTGAATAGTACCTTACTAAGAGTAGTACCTGCATAGTATTTAAAATTCTGAATTAAATTTTATATCAAGGGCAATTTTTTTCTATATGTATTGGATAGCAGCACAGCACAGCACAGCACATAGCCCAGACTAGATGTAGATTAAAAACATAAAGCAGTGGCTGAAATTATCTACACATCTTAACTTTCTGTAAAATATTAGCTGCTTGTGGTGAGAGATTTAAATGGAATTTTGTTTTCATTTTATGCACTAGATATATACTGTCAGTTGGATAAACGTGATTCAGACTGAACTTTGAGCATAAGTTTTTTGTAGTCAATTTTTTTATGAGCTATTGTTAAAATAAATGCTCTTAATATTCCCCTTACTCTTCAGTTTGAAACTCTGTGCCTTATGTTTTGCAGAACAAAAACCATCTTAAAGTGGACCTTAAGCTGGAGCATTGTCATTTTAAACCTTTTGAGATCATTTCAGAAATTCAGGGCATGAATTAAAGACACTTCCTGTTAAATATAAATGCCTTTCCATAGGCAGCTCATATTTACTTTGCTATAGTTAAATTTACAAATGAATAAATTAAGGAAATGTAACAAGGGAGTGAAAGAATGTTCAAATATCTGATTAAGGCATTCAGAGCCTTTATGAATGCAATAACAGACATACAGCTTTAGAAAGAATATATGTAGACAGCTAAAATAGTAACAGGTTGTTTTATTTGAATCTCAGTTTGTTACAAATTTGGTTATGAAATTTTGTTGAAGCACCACGTATATTAAGATACAGATAATTGCACTTTTGGGTAAACATTTTATTGTGGCATATATCTATCCTAGTCAGCAAGTTAAAATTAAATGTGGCTCTTTGTTACATGTGCAGATTTGTGTGTTTTGTTTAGAAATAATGCAAATATAATTTTAGAATTTCTTTATAATTATTTTGGAATTTTAAACTGAGCTAACTACATAAGTTGCTGTACAATTAGAAAAGTATTTTTTCATTACATTGAATTTTCTTCTTGTTTTTTTTTCTTTTTTAGGATACAAATTAATTTGATAATTGCTAGTTATTTAAATAAACTTCTTTTATAATTTATTTTTAAGACCTGAGATAGATCTGATGTAAAAAAAAAAAAAAATTCGTTATTTGTTTTGGAACAATTTAAAGTATATACTTTATCTGGGATTTATTTACAGACAAGGTTTAGAGACTAGCAAAAATATTCTATTTGCTTATTTTTCAAAAATAATAATAATTATTATTATTTTATGTGTCATTGTGAACTTTGATTAATTTTCTGATAAAAAGTTAACTTAATAAATGAAAACTTGTATAGTGTTTTCTGATTATTCACTTCTCCACAAAAAAGTGCCAACTCAGGGTGACTTTGTGACTTGTGGAAATTTACATGTTTATCTACCTTTGTTGGAACTAGGTACTTTTCTATTCATAGTTAATAACAAAAAGAAGTATTTTATATGAAACAAAAAATCAGTATGATCAGTGGTTACATTTTTGTAGCTGTTTAGTGAAATTACGGTTAAATGTAAAGTGTGTGATCCGCATGTACTCAACCACACATGCAGTGCATACATGTGTGAGATGGTGTGTCTGTTGTCTTGTGTATACTTACTTGAAAACATACCAAAATCTTGATTTATCAAATGTTGAAACCAGGAGAATAGATAATCAGAAAGTACCAAATTTATGGGCTTGAAATGTTTGAATGAAAAATAGCATTTTGCTGATGAATATATTTCTTTCCAGAGTCTGGAAACTTTAGACAATGGCAAGCCATATTCTGATTCTTATCACATAGATCTTGATCTAGTGGTAAAAGTATACAGGTTTGTTCATTCTTTCCTTACAGAAGAAAATGGTTAAAGTGAGATAAAATAAATTATTAAATTAGTGAAAGTGATCATAGTATTTTATATATCTTATTATTTTACTGCTGCAGGTGTATAAATTTTATCTTACAGGTATTATGCTGGTTTTTCTGATAAAATTTATGGGAAGACATTGGCAATAGATGGAAATTATTTTTCATATACAAGACATGAACCTGTTGGTGTGTGTGGCCAGATCATACCAGTAAGAAATATATTCTGTCCATTACTTCGTTAAATATGTATTTTCATTGTCTTATCATGTAATAGTCACTTTTTGAAAATTCCTTCAATAGTGGAACTTTCCATTGTTGATGCAAGCATGGAAACTTGCTCCTGCACTTGCAGCTGGTAACACAGTGGTTCTGAAGCCTGCAGAACAGACTCCTCTGTCTGCATTGTATGTTGGACAACTTATAAAGGAAGCAGGTTTCCCAGAAGGTGTTGTGAACATAGTCCCTGGTTATGGCCCTTCAGCTGGAAGTGCCATTGCTAATCATGCAGGTGTTGACAAACTTGCATTTACAGGCTCGACTGAGGTAAATTAACTACAAGTAGTAAAAAATAAAATTGGCAGTGTGGGACTATTGTCATGCTATAGATTTATCATATTATATTAAAATTTCTGTAACTTTGTTTCAGTTTAAAAGTTTTTAAGTGCCTAATTTTTATTTATTTTAATATTCTTTTGTTAAATGCTGCAAAAAGTCTGAATAAAAAATACTGATGAATTTATCATAATCAAACTTTATTAGATTGCATTTCGGATTATCTGCTTCAAATTTTTGTTGAATTATAGCAAAGATAAAACAGTTTTTATTTCAAATGTTGAATCAGGTCCTGTTTCTGAAAAGTGTTGCTATTAAGAGCTATTTTGCTGCGCATGCCACTGTGAATTTTAAAGTTATCCCCATTTTAAAATTTCTTTATAATACACTGCACATTAAAAGAGGCATCCTTCTCCATTTTGTATTTCTTAAGTCCTTACTATTAAATGACTATTTTACATTGTTTAGCATCCCTTTCTTAAAATACCCTTTGTGTATGTTTTCAGATCTGAAGTTAAAATTGACCATCCAGTATTTTTATAATAAAAATTAGATGTTAGTACATGTAAAAAATGTATTCATTTCCATAAACACAGTTTATTAAAGAGTAATGGTGGCAACTACTAATTTGGATTGATAATTTTGGGGTCATAATGTGGTTCTTCACTGAGTTTGCTAGCTTTTGAAGCAGGTTTTTAACTCAATTTTATATTAAACTGTTGAAATTAATAGTAATATATTTTTATGCCCGTTTTTCTTTATTCTTTCTCTCTCAGTTTTGGTTTAGCTGCATCATGCATTCTATGTTCTATGGCGAGGGGAAACCTTTTTGGTACTCCCTTTCCTGAACACTTAAGGACCATTTTGTGGTATCCTTTCTTTGATGTCCTAAGCATGTGCTTATATTGCATAATACTTAATCAAGCTTTAATATACCTTACAACAAATATAAAATGACTATCTGAAAAACAGAAACATATGATTTTATCAGAATATCTAATTGTAATACTGCAATTTATTTTGCTCTGCTGGTTATTATTATATTGAAACTTGAAGTAGTGCAGCTTTACTGATATTCTAAAAACAGACAAAGCCAGAGGGATAAAAATCAGTTTCCTTTAATTCAGTTATGTAACTTAGAGCCTAAAATTATATTTTCTTCCAAACCAATGCAAGCTACAAAACTGCATTCTGATGCTTGTTAACACATGAAAAACAAAATTTGAAGGTTATACATGCACAGTATGTCACATTTGCAATGTGACTGATATAATCTGTAGCTTATTATTATTTTTTATTTGGTTCTGAGGACTATACCGTATATGCTAAGTACATTTCAAAATGACAAGTGTTGTTACTAATGCGTATTTCCCTGCTTTAAATATATCTTGAAGATAAATTAACTAGTTTTGTTTTAAAATCTGTTAATTTATGCTTGTATGTATATAGGCATTATTGCATTATTAGTTCAGGATTTCATCATTTTGAATACTTTTAGGTTGGTAAAATTGTGATGGAAGCAGCTGCTAAATCTAACTTAAAACGAGTAACTTTGGAGCTGGGAGGCAAAAGTCCAAATATCATATTTAAAGACGCAGATTGTAAGTGCTCATTTTATTGCTACTTTGTATTTATTTCTTAATAAAAAAACAGAAATTAAGTTATTATTCTCAGTAATAGTTTGCTTTAAATACAAGATGAAATCTTATTTTCTTTCCTTTTTTTACAGTGGATCATGCTATTCGAACTGCTCATTTTGGCTTGTTTTTTAACCAAGGACAATGTTGCTGTGCTGGATCTAGAATCTTTGTGGAAGAGGATATATACAATGAGTTTGTAGAGAAAAGTGTTCAGAGTGCTAAAAGTCGAAAAATTGGCAATCCTTTTGAATCAGGTGTTGAACAGGGCCCACAGGTAATGTATTAGGCGAGAAAATTCATTATGTGTAAGGTACAGAATGTTTTTTAAGTCAAACCTTATACAAAATTTTATGGAACCCATTTAAAATGTTCCCATTTGTGATTTGCAGCAGTTAGATCCAGTAGATACTGCCATCCTATAACATGCATTTAATGGTAGAAGGATGAGTATGATATTAAATGAGATGCCTTTCTTAGAACAATGGATATGCTGCAGATTAAGTCTTTGCAAGGGAAATTGAAGTTTTTAAGTGACCGTACATGTAAACATCAAGTGGTGTCAGGTTTGGACTTCTTCGAAGGTCACTTAGAACTCCCTTGGCAACCTGTCCAAGACCCTTGAAACTTGCAATGCATTTTTCATAATGTTAGACTTTTAATGCACCCTGTACTTCAATTATCTCAGTAATTTTAGATATGATTTAACATTTTTGTAAAATGAAAATTAATTTTTATTGTTTTCATAGATTCTAAGCTGACACAACTCACTACTCTAGTTTTAAATAAAAATAGTTTGATAAGTTTATTTCAGAATATTTATTTACTTCGTTGGGAGAGGAGAAAATATATGCATTTTTTTTAAAGGGAAAGTTATGTAACATTTGTTTATACAGTGTGTTTTAAAAACAATTTTTAATACTTAAAACATTAAAATGACTTTCACATTTATTGCATTTAATATTATCAGCTTTTATCAACACTATACAGATGTGTAATTTAAGATTACTGCTGTCTAAGACATAATGATTGTACTTTTTAAATTCATATTATAAACACAAAAAGCATTGAATATTAATCAGTTATTAAAAGTTAAATCTTCATTTGCATGTTTTAGATTGATGATGAACAAATGAATAAAATTCTGGACTTAATTAAAAGTGGTAATGCTGAAGGTGCAAAAATGTTGTGTGGAGGTAGTCGTTATGGTGATAAAGGTTTCTTTGTAAGTC
This sequence comes from Stegodyphus mimosarum, assembly GCA_000611955.2. Classification (NCBI taxonomy): domain Eukaryota; kingdom Metazoa; phylum Arthropoda; class Arachnida; order Araneae; family Eresidae; genus Stegodyphus; species Stegodyphus mimosarum. Next base: position 66,341 of record KK117992.1, on the reverse strand, counting down.
CAACAGTGTTTGCAGATGTCCAAGACAATATGCGAATAGCTAATGAAGAGGTAAGTACTGAATCCTGTAATTAAACTCTAAAGACAAAAACCACAAAGACCCATCTGAAATGTAAAGACCAATATAAAATTTATGAAATCATATTTGTTAGAGAAGACATAATCATTTAAGGATATTGTAGGCCTATTAACTCTATGTACATTCTTTATATTCTGGTCCTGTCATTTCTTTTATGCATTCTGAATTATTTTGGTGAAATTCATTTAAACATATTCAGCGATTTGTTCATTCAGAGTATTAATATTAGGTTAATTCTAGTTTTGAAAAATTTTGGTATTATATAAATATTAAGTTGTTTGGTACTTTCTAAATCTAATTTCATATATATGTTTATAACTCTGATTAGATTGCTATTTTCTATTGTTATTTTTAATTATCCTGCAGATTTTGTCTTTTGTGTGAGTTGTATAATGAAGAATAAGTAAGAAGTAGATTCATTGTGAATTCTGTCCCATTAATGCAGACCATTGAATATTTGTAATTTGAAGTGGTTTTGAGCCCATGTGAGGGGCTGGTTTCATGGTTTGCCCTATATGTCATGTAGGTATAAACCACTTCTGTACAGAAAGTCCTAGACAATGGCATCCTTCCCTTTGGGCAGATGGTCCTCATGTGCTTTACAGTGTTCAAATAACCCAATTATGGAGGAATACTGAAAGAAAATAAAAAGCACAAGAAGAAATAGTTGATCAATGTAATATGTAATTCTGTGCTTTGACATGATCCAAAGATATTGATCAAAAGGTATAGGACAGTGGTCTTCAAATTAGATTTTTTGGGAACCCATCTCGTAGAAAAATATGTCTTTATAATAGCATTAACTTGTGCTCCAGATGTCACTTACCCTTGCCTTATATTTAGTAATAGGAATGTGCTTGCATTTTTTACACAAAATTCTCGAAGTCTAGTTCTGTTGATGTTATCTGCCGTCACATTTCATGTTCTGCATTTAATTTGTTTCTATATTTTGTTTTGTTACCTCATACATATCGAATGATACATATGTTGAGAAATATGTTTTTCACTTAAATACATTGTTCTGAAAGGCATTAAAATGTTTATAGCTGTATGAAAAACTTCTAGGTATTCTGCATGAAACTACAATAACAAATTTAGGAGCTGCTCTAGTTTAAAATGAATTAAAATTTTTTTACTAAATAATTTTAATAAATTTTAAAATGAATTTGTTGATATGTTCCCTTTCCTTCATTGGCAAGCCTTCTGATTTATCGTAGTACTCAAACAAATTTTGTATCCTGCCATGCTTAATTTTTTTTTTCTGGGAAATATTCTCCTGTTGTTTTTTGTAACTTGTAAAAAAAAAAAAAAAAAAAAACTCTATTGTTAATTTTTAACACTATTGGCTAAATTTAATTAATTTTTCATTAGAAAATTGTTTAGTTTTGCAAAGCATTGCTTGTCATTTTCATTGACATATGATAATCAATGTTAAGCTACAAATGTATCATTATATTTTTTAGTTAATAAACCCTAGGTAATTAATGTTGTGATTTTTTTTCGAATTTTTATTTTGATTCGCAGAACCCTGGAGTTTGACTTAGGGAAACACAGGGTTTTATGAAACATAGTTTAAGACCACCGCTATAAGAAAAGAATGTCTAAAAAAAGGTATTTGAAAAGCATATTGTATTCCTACATAATATGCCACAGTCAAAAATTAATTCTCAATATCAACATCCGAGGATTTAAAATTTTCAACTGAGTGTAATGAACATGAACAGCTCTCTTTTGTAGCAACCTGGCTTATGCCAAAGGAATATGAAACAGGGGATGATGAATGAAAATTTATAAACTCTTGATTTCTTAAATAAAAAAGAATATGGTAAGTGATAGATAATGTGAACCCTTATTTAGAAATTAGAATCATATCAAAATAAAAAGTGATTAATTAAATAACTTTATAATTTTCTTTAATTATTTTTACATAAACATACATATAACATATTTAAATGCTATTTTAAGAACAGAGAAGGGGGGGAAAACTTTGAAATTTTTCAGATTTTATATTATGCTCAAAGGGCTTTTTTTAACATTTTGCATGTTACCTTTATCTGTTAAATATCATGTTCTTTGTACTTAAACCACAAAATTCAGTTTTTTTCCCCTGTACAGTGTTGCCATTGCTTGGTTTGAAATCATTGAGTTTGTTAATCAAAAATTCGTTAAATTTTTACGAAGTATGAAATAGATAATAAAACAAATTCCAAATTTGGGCTTCCAGGTGCCCATATTCGAGTGGAAGACTGCATTATTCAAAATTTGATGTTTCTAGGTACCATTGTTTTTTCACAATGCAAGAAACATATATGCATTCATGCAGATTCTTCGTTATTTAATTTCTTTAACTATAATGCAAGGGTGTAATATTTGGTGGGAAAAATTTGAAAAGTGAAATGTGTTTTACAGTGGATAATGCAAAATGCTAAACGAAAATTAATAGCCCTTGTGGGCAAACAAAATTATTTCCTCCAAATTTATATGAAGAAGTGAGATAATCAGAATTTTTAATTAAAAATATTTATTTATTAACATAATCAAAAGTACGTTTCTCTCACTGCAGTTTATATCTATTAGTTTAACATAAGAGTGAACATTTTGTATTATTTTAATGAGCATTTTTCACTTTAACAAAATCCTTCACTGTTTTATTAAAACTTGCAGAAATATAGGGCAGATTCTTCTAGTGTTTAAATATGTAATGTTTTTAATCAACTGTAGTGTTTTATGCATTAAGTCTCCAATTTTTATCTTTCCATTTCTCAGTTAACTGGCAAATAATTGACAAAGCTCCATCCATTAAAATTCATTCATCCACATTAAGTAACTTTCCTTACAATTTTAGCATATCTTCTAGCATAAACTAAAAATAATCTGAAGATTTCTTAATTTTTTGAAATTTATATAAGGGTTGTAATGTTAGTTTAAATGCTAATTAAAAAAATTAAATGCAGAAATTTAATAACTTTCAAATTTAAAAAGAATGCTTTCTAATTATGGCATATATCTGCAACTTTTGAATAAATATTTAATAAATAATAAAAAATAATAGCATACTTTGGAAACAAATATAAAGATAAACTGAGCATTTTGAATATATTTTATGAAAATTTAAATCTTTTAAATATATTTTATGTTACTTTACTTTACACAATAACAAATTTTAAATGATTCTAGTTGAATTCAAGAATATATTTTATAAGCAAAACTGGAAGCAGACAGAATAAAGCACCGTACATGCTTTATTTTGTTTACTTCTAGTATGTAAAGAAAGTTTCATTACTTGGATTATTTGAAAATGAGTTAGACCTTTTTAGCTCAGAAGAATATTTAGGCTGATTCATTTAATGCTTAACCCTTTCGCGACGGGAAGTGCAAACGAGCGCTTGTTGTTAAAGCTGGCAGTCTCCTTCGCGAATGTCTGTCCAGTCAGGGCCGGAGAGTTTCTTGCTATTAAGCCTAAATCCATGAAATTAACGAAATATCAACGCCTTGCTTAGTATGTTCTGTGTAGTATTTAAACGGACATCTACATGTATTTGAAACCATATGGACTATGGTGGTTACTCATACCATATGAGTTATATGGTATGAATCATGCTACTCTCATTTTGAGTAGAAGGTCAAATCTACATGTATCTGAAACCATATGGACATGCAATGCCATCTTGTACCAAAAGCTATAGTTTTTAAAATGTTCCAGGACACTTGCACAAACGTGTTACGGCCGGGGATGAACGAGAAAACACTCTGGCACACCAGCATGTAGCCTGAGAAATGAGTGCGTTTCTTGCTGGCGCGTATACGTAACAGTCGGCGCGAAAGGGTTAATGAAACTGATGAAAACATTATTTGTATTGTGTTCTGTGTCTCTTATGTACATTACTTATTTGCTTTTGATTCAAAATATGTCTGACTAAATTATGTAGAAGTTTATCATCTTATTTGTAATGTAAATTTAAAAAGATATGATTTTTTTACACAATTTATTATATATCAAATATATTTTCAGATTTTTGGACCTGTCATGCAAATTATGAAATTCAAGTCAGTTGAGGAATTACTAGAACGCGCAAATAAAACTATGTATGGCTTAGCTGCTAGTGTGTTTACTCAAGATATTGACAAAGCAATGTATTTTTCTAGTGGTCTAAGAGCAGGCACTGTATGGTAAGTTCTTTTGTAGAGGCAGTATATTTTACTTAACTATTATAATATAAAGTTAGTTATACCATAGAGAATACCTTTTAAGAAAATAACAATAAAGTTACTGAGAAAGCGCATTGAGAAAATTTTTTGTAGCTGTCACTAAATGTTTAATTGCAATTCTTAAATCATTCTGCAGTATTTTTAATTTCTACAAATATTGAATATTTCAAATACATTTTAAAAGTAGTTGGATTTTATGAATGGTTCATATCACATGTTTAGTATATCTAATTTCATGTAGTGAAAAACATTTAAAATTCTTCAAGGCTTTCTAATTTTGTAAGAAATGATTTGACACATTCGCGGCCAATCACGCATTGGTGCGCGACTGACATTGTTGCTAAAGAGCCGATCACATTCTTGCGCATGGTGTGGGTTGATGTCTCAGGTTCCAGTCACACACTAGTGTGGGAAAAGCAATGCCTCATTCTTTATTTTCAAGTTCAGTTGGCATTACTTTTTAAATATATATGCTGGTATTGGCATGGAGTGAAGGTTGGAAACTAATTGTAAATGTATGTGGTTTGCAAAGGAAACAAAGTTTTATTTCGTGCAAAGATCATACAGTAATAACATTCTGAAATATATAGTTTGCAATAATATCATTGTAACTATCTTGCAATAAATTTATTTTGTAATATATTTATTTGTCTATGGTATAGTTTCATACTAAAATAATCCATATTGAGTAAAATATCCGTATCTTTAGTATGAAACTATGATATAGTTTCATACTAAAATAATCCATATTGTTTCTTATTTTGATTCACTTTTAAATGCCATGTGCCAGCTTGTAATGCAGCATTGCAGAAGTAATTTTACCTTTAGTGCCATTCATGCGTTGGTGCATAGTAATAAAATTTTGTTATTAAAGGCTTAATAATCAATGTAGTGCACATAATAATTTTTTATTACCTCTTTTAAATCATATTTCTTTTAAGTAAGTTGGCATATGGGCACAATCTATTTCTCTGACACAGTATCAATTATCAACACATTCTCAAATGATCGGCAGCGAAAGTGTTAAGGTATCGTGCCTATTTTGAAGAAAGCTGAATATTTGTAACTTTTAATTTATAAAATGTGGTTGATTGAAAATAATTAATTTTGCAGTTAGGTGTGATAAATTTTATTATCTGTTGGTATTAATTTTCTCAAAGTGTGTTTTCCTTAATTTTGTAGGATTAACTGTTATGATGTGTTCTCTGCTCAAGCTCCATTTGGAGGATTTAAAATGTCTGGAATAGGACGAGAATTGGGAGAATATGGTCTACAGGCATATAGTGAGATTAAAACAGTAAGCTGCTTTTCAGTTTTTTTTTTAAATACACAGTTCTTTGAATTACTTGACATCTATATCAATATAGAAAGAAATTTGAATAGAAATACTCATTTTATAATAAATTGAGTTAGTTCTTGAAATTGAAATTTTTATGCATTTTCTGGGGGGGGGGTTGCTATGTTATATAAGTATGGGTTGGTTCTAATTGAAAGAGAAACATATCGCTGTGAAAACTAAAATTAGGAAAGTGTTTTGCTCCTGATTGGGCATCTGAAAGATAATCAGTGTTATACATTGCAATATCATACATGATTATTTCTTGTTGCACAATATTGTGAGCCTCTTTCTGTTTGAAACATCTGGTAAGGTAAAGGCTAGGTTTGAAAATGATTGACTATCCATATCTTTCTGGAAGTGTATTTTAAGGATTATTTTCATTTCTTGATTCTAAACAAACAGTATAGAAAAACTTGTAAAAGCTGTTTTAAACCATTGATTTAGTTAATACATGAAGCACCAAGTCAGTTACCAGTGGCTGATGTGCTATTTTCCATTTAGATGGTGTCAGTCACCAGTTACTGTTTCTATACTTGATTCTGTTGTCAATCACTGGTGACTAACAGTACACTTTTCATTCAGGCCTGATGCTATACATTAAACTCTTCCCGAATTCAAGGGTTGCATTAATAATACATTGTGCATATGGCACAGTAGCATTCTGCAAAGTTAAATTTCTATGGGAATAATATGCTAGGTATAATTCAGATTAAGAAAGTATGCATAATTTAAATAAACCTAAATATTGCTGTAATTAAAAAAAAGCAGAATAAATGCTAAATTAAAGGACTTTTATTACTGGTTAAATCAATCTATGATGTAATTATTTTTTTGAAAAGCTGTTTATATTTGCTTGGGACAATGACCAGCATAACTCTTAAAAGTTTTGTAGTGCAGAGTTTTTTTTAAATGCCTGTTATATGGTATCCTCTTCTGTCTTTTGTTTGGATCAATTTCCACTACAAATTCACAGTTCCAGTGCATTTTTTAATAATTTCTTGTAAGTTGAAGGCTCTTTATTTTCTTCATCACTGCTTTCACTGTCGGATGGTGTTATAAGATCATCTAATTCTTCATTCATAATTTATCGATTAATTCTTTGACTTCTCATTCCATATCTGAAAATCCTTTATTGCCAGTTGTTTTTGCAATTAGTAGGATTTCTTCGCTTCAATTTCAGTAAATGGGAATCCTTTAAAATTGTTGGAATGTCTGGCCAGAGCAGATACCAGCAAGCATTCAGTGTTGATGAATGAATGTTGAATGGCCAGTGTTGGACAAATTAAATGGAAAATTTTATGGTAAAACATATGTGCAGAATCACATTATTCAAATCTGCATTTGGCAAGGGTTTACTTTACAGTTTAAAAAATCATAGCCTTCTACCAAATTTTACGCAGATACGCACATCTCTGGTGTTCATATGGTGAAACTGGATATTGCATGCTAAAGGGAGAGGAACAGAAAAACAGGTTTTGCGTGTAATGTATAAAAACTCTCTATTTCTGTAGACAAGTTCAGTAGCCTTCAGAACATTTGACTATAGCCGAGTTAAAATTGCATGTATCATTTCCAGGGAGTTCCAGTCTTAATAACACTTATTACATTCAAAGATTTTAATACTGAGCCTTAAAGAAGTGTGATTATAAAAGACACTTACTTTTATAAAATGTTATTAAATTGGAAGGAGAAAAATGAAGGGATGAGTAATTAAATGTATTGATAATTTTTTAGATAGTATAGTTTTATAAGGCAAATAATTCAACTTGTGGTTTGATAACAATTTGCAAACTGACGATATTTTAAAATTGAGTATTCCTACATCAAAGTTAGGTGCGGATTTACCTTTTAAAATTTAGAAGTGCAGGCCGTCACTAGTTGTAAATGAATGAAATAAAACAATGAATAATATGTAATTAAAATTAATGATAATAGATGAAATATTGTGAAAATTTTGTGAAATAATGAAACAAATGAAAACTGACAAAATTAAAAATAAATTTAAAAAAGTGGCGCCAGAATCAAACGAAGTAATAAAGCAAATATTAAGGTTGATAACTTAATAGTAATAAGACATGGACTAAAGGATAAAAGAAAACTATATACACAGTCCAGTCACATTAATGTGACCACCAAGTACTTTCCATGTCAGAGTTAAATAACCAATCACAGAAGGCAGGTGGCAGCACAGTGCAGTTGAGCGCATATAAAGGGTGTGTGAGGGCTTCGGAAAACATTTCAATCGTTGGCGTAATGCAGAAACGAAGCGATTTATCCGACTTCCAAAAGGGCATGATCATTGGCTTTCGGGCCAAGCGTGGAAGCATTTCCTAAATGGCTGAGTTTTCGAACTGTTCGCGTGCCGCCGTGGTAAAAGTGTACCGTGCATGGCAAAATGGGACTGTCCAAAATCAGCGACGTGGCAAATGTGGTGCACCACGGGCCATAGATGACAGAGGCGAACGACGGTTGCGGAGATGCGTTCGGGCAGATAGACGGGCTACCGTTGAGCAACTGACCACCAAAATGAACCAAGGGGCTACCAAAAGTGTCTCCCAAAGTACTATTCAGCGAACATTGCTGCGTCTGGGCCTCCGAAGCAGACGCCTGGTTCGTGCACCTATGCTGACTGCTGTTCATCGACGGCGAAGGCTAGAATTTGCACGCCAGTACAGCAGCTGGACGTCCACTGAGTGGCGACAGGTTGCGTTTTCGGATGAATCGCGTTTTATGCTCCATCGGACAGATGGACGTTGGCGTATAAGGCGTGAAACCTCTGAAAGGAACCACCCTGCAACCATTGCCGGAACGGTCCAAGCTGGAGGCGGGAGCATTATGGTCTGGGGAATGTTTTCCTGGCATTCTCTAGGTTCACTGATCATTGTGGAAGGCACAATGGATCAATACAAGTACGCATCTGTCCTTGCGGACCATGTTCACCCCTACATGCGCATTGTTTTTCCTCAGGATGATGGCATCTTCCAGCAGGACAATGCGAGGTGCCATACAGCTGCCAGTGTACGTGCGTGGTTCGAAGAGCACCAGGATGAGTTTACCGTCCTCCCCTGGCCAGCAAACTCACCTGACTTAAACCCAATCGAGCATCTGTGAGACCATCTCGATCGAGTTGTTCGCGCCATGGATCCTCAACCGCGTAATCTAGCGCAGCTGGCCACGGCATTAGAGTCGGCATGGTTCAACATCCCAGAGAACACCTTCAGGGACCTATGTGACTCTCTTCCTGCACGTCTCGCAGCAGTCCGTTCTGCGAAAGGTGGTTATTCTGGCTTTTGACAGATGGTCACATTAATGTGACTGGACTGTGTATTAGTACTATATTATTAACTATATATTATTTAGTATTAAATAAAATTATTGGAGGTCAGGTAAAATTGCTGCCTTACTTTAGCTTCTAATTCATTCAAAGCCCTCTTGACAAGATGAATATAGCACATAAAATTTTCTCTTTCTGAAGAAATTGCATTTAACACATGAATGGGTTTTCTTGGCTGTTCAAGTTTTCTTATATATTTTGCTCTTCCCATGAAAAGTGAGATGCATTCTGACCATGTATATCAGTATCAATTTTATTAACTGCTATAACTGTTGCAGTAATAACAAGATTTTGTGTTTCTATTGTAATTCAGTTTTATGAGAAATTTTCCGGTCTTATTTGAAGTTCCCTCGGTTGAAATTTTCATTTTGCTCAAGAGCTGAGAAGTAACAGAGCCAAGCTCTTCTTACGTTTAAGACCAGGGTTAGACCGTACAAGATGTGTAAATTTTATTTACTTTCTTAAAAATATATTATTTTAAATGGAAATGCATAAAACAATATCTATATAGGACAGGGGAGCTTTTTTTTTTATGCATTGGATGAGTTTGTTGTAGATTCAAACCTAACTTTGTTTTTAAAAATTTTAAAGCTGACTTTTTTTTAAAGTTGAAAATTCTTTGTTCCTGATTTCAATTAAAATAACAACTTTCCTCTGAATTAAAAACTTAATAATTCCAGGTTTATATCAGGAACTGTCAAATTTGTGAATTAAAGTTGAAGATTATAATTAAAGTTTCTAAAGGCAAAGAAACAAAAGTGATTTTCATATTTTTATTTGCAGGTGACTATGAAAGTACCACAGAAGAACAGTTAAAACTTCTGAATAATTGTTCCTTTCTTAGCTATGTTAAGAGGAAAAAAGTTCTTATGTCTTCCAGAAAAATTTGTTTTCATGTCAATAAATTGTTTATTTTTATAAGATTTGATTTGTTTATCTTCTCTACCAATAAGGCTAATACAGTTTTGTAACATAAATTTAAATTTCATAGTTTTTCCTCCCGAGCTGTCTAATTATTTTTATACAATTCCTTTATCTGTTGTATTGCAAATCTTGTTTGTTATAACACTTGCAAAATGATATTATCTTTAAAACTGTATTAAAAGTAATGTTTTCACTTCATTCCTAGTAATAAAATCTTCAAATATTTTAAGTTATTAAATGAACAAATCTATTCAAAATGCAGATTTTCTTTAGTGGGGATTGCAATATAATATTTTATGTAACCAAATGTTACCATAAGTTGTGGCTTAGTTCAAAGTATAAGAAATTATTATGAATTAAGAGAAAGCAATTGTACATATAAATCTGAAAATATATATATGAAATGTCCCAATAAAGCATATTTTACACTTGCAATTTCAAAATATTGTTTGTTCATTGTAGTGATTAGAAAATTCCTTCATTCCCTTATTGGAATTGAAATGTGTCTTGAATAAGAAAAATCCTTTTGAAGTTTCTAAATTTTGTTAAGATTAATAAATAGAGCATGAATAATGAGAATTTACATGTTGTTGTAAAATCCTGTGTGGTTTTAGAATTTGGGTTTACCACAGTGTTGAGTGTCGGCAGGTAGCGTATCTGACTCCGTATAATGATTAGTACATTTGTGAGGTTGCGTAATACTTACTGCATTTTAAACTGAAAACATATTTATTATAATTATGAGAAGCTCTTTACAAATATATATAATTCAGGGATAGTATAAAACAGTTATTGAAGTAAATTGTAGTCCTCGTGATGGGAGGATCCTGCTAATGAAGGTCTCTATCTAGTCGAGAGTTCAAGAGCATTCGGGTCTCTCCAGTCGAGAGTTCAGGAGCATTCCGACATGTTGCTCTGATGAAAACAATCTTCAAACTGAATTAGCATGCCTTCTTAATTTTTCAGTTATATTTTATAGCCTCTGATTCATTATATCTGGAGCAATATCAGAGGAAAACACGATCATTGGTTCATCAGCTCTCCTGAAATCAAGAGGCTTTGACAACAGGCACAGTGCAGAATGCTAAAATCTCTTGACACTGATAATAAAGTTATGCTTCTTGTTCTGTGAACTGGAACAAATTATTGCATCTGTGATGTCAGAACCATGTCTTGTGACATGTTGTAAAAGCTTAGAAACAATGACTTGCATGGATTGCACATACGATTTTCTCATCTCCGTGTGGTCCGCCGTAGAATAAAACATTCGTTTGTTCTCTTTTCTCATGTAAATAAATAATCCCCTCTCCTCATCATGAGCTTTAACCTGTCCAGAATATTTATCTAGAAATATCAACGACAGGTACATCAGCACAAAGGGAAAAGACCAATTACTTTTCTGAAAATGTAGTTAGAAAGATAAAATAATCTATAGTAAAATGAAAATGTGCTGCAGAACATTCACGTGAACAATGCTATGCTAAAAAAAAAACTCATTGGAAGTTCATATCACATGTGAAACTTGAAATACTTGAATTTGTCTTATTGTATTCTCTATAAGAGAAAGGTACAAAGTGATGTTCTGGGAAGCATTGTCTGTGCTATAGGGCAAACAGAATTAAAACATCTTTGATTATTCACTGTGATGTCACATTTTATGGAAAAGGCATCAAGAAACTGTTTACTGTTATATTACAATCATTCTACAAAGCCATCTGCACCAGTTTGTAGAACCCACCAGTGGCAAAGTGGTAAAGTCACTGTATGCTGGTAGTTCGGTCCAAGGTTCGAATCCCACGAATATGCTGGCCGCATGGGTGTTTTCGTGATTTCCCCCATGTGTAACATGTATACAAGCTAGTTTCTTTTATGAAGTCCTCCATGAAGGTGTCACCCCCTTAGGCAGATAGCCCTAGTGTGCTAAACCAAACCAACTAGTTGATAGAATTTAGCAGTAAATTTTTTAGAATTTAAGGACGCTTTTGTTAATAGAATTTATCCACAGAGACAACTAGGCAACAAAAAGTCCTAATGCTAGTGCTGGCCACTGTATTTGCTATTTCTCAGCCTCTTTAATCTGCTGTTCTATCTTGTCAGCATGGTTCCATGGAGTCAATATCTTGACGCAGTTCAAGCTGTCCAAATCAGCATGATGTCCAGTGTATGCCAGGTACCAAAAAGGCATTCTTTAAATGTTTCCAAGAATGTCAGATGTACTGCAGCAAGTGTGTGTGTTCCTATGGATGTCACACTAAAAATTAATATATATTTTTTTTAACATTTCAAACAGAACTGCTCTACAAGCATTTTTTGTGAACTTTTGAATGCAGGTAAACTTTTATATTAAGTGACATTGATTTAGTAAACCATAAAGACTTAACATAGAAGTAGATTTTATTCTGTTGTAAGGTTTAGCTCATAGTTTCGCCGATAAATGGTATTGTCTTGTAAATATAGTGAAAATGTCCATATTTAAATCAGTTAAAAGATGTGCACCTGAGCTGATGATAGACTGTTATATTAGTGTTTTTAATATGCTCTGAAATACAAATGCATAAATGCTGTGTAGGTTAGTTTTTTAATATGCTTTCAAATGTAAATGCATAAATGCCGTATAGGTTAGTTTTTCTCATTCTGTTCCTACAGTATGGTAATAACTCACTATGTATCAGTAAAATTTGAACAAATTTTTTTTAAGGAAGAAAAGTATGCCTCGGTGACAGGTCTGTGTTTACAAATTATCTTATAGTATGCCAGATTGATTTAATGTAATATTATTTTTAAAAATCACAATGCCCATTAATGAATTGACAAAAATCTAAAGAAATCTATTATCTAAAGAAATTTCGTAATGATATATTATAGATATAAAAGGAAGCTATTAAGATTAATATTCTTTCCTTATAAGGCAGTAGATGTTGAGAGAATTAAATCTGTATTGTAAAGCCTTACTTTCTATGCACTATATCCATAAGTCTTTATACGGCTTTTATTTTTGCGAACATTTGCCTTGGATGCATGCTTCCAATGGGAAAAGTGTTTTAAATGATGAAAATATTTGCGTTTAGGCGCATTTATGCATTTAAAATGATTATGAGTTTTGTAAAAATTACAAAATCTAACTTTTTATATGGTCTTCTGTCCTCTGCGATAATATTTAAGAAACGTATATTACAAAAAATAAAACTTTTGACTCCTATATGATAAAAATTGGTGGAGATATTTAAATTTGTTATGTCTTTTTGGCTTACTTTGAGGGGTGGGGTAAAAAATAAATCATCAATAATTTTAGATCTGATGCATTAGCCAAAGGGCCTTAGCCCAGAAGAACTAATAATTTTGTTTTGGCATTATTTTGTGGTGTTCACTATAAACGGCATTTTGCTTTTTAGATTGTTGCCACCAAATATTATCGCCTTGTATTATATTTAAAGAAATTAAATAATGAAGAATCTGCATAAATGTATGTATGTTTCTCGCATTGTGATAAAACAACGGTACCTAGGGCCATCAAATTTTGAAAAACGGGTGTCCACCCGAATGTGGGCATCCGGAAGCCCAAATTTGGAATTTGTTTTATTATCTATTTCATATATTGCAAAACTAACGAATTTTTGATTAACAAACTCAAAAACTCAACGATTTCGGAGCGAGCAATAGCAGCACTGTACGGGAAAGGAAAAAAAAAAAAAAATCTTCACCTTGCGAGAGTGCGTATCGGAAATTCTAAGAATATGCTGTGTTAAAATTACTTTGTGATATTGCTGTTGAATTGAATTTTATGGTTTAAGTGCAAAGAACATGATATTTAATAAATAGCGGTAACACACAAAATGTTTTAAAAAAAAGCCCCTTTAGGCGTTATATAAAATTTGGAAGCTTTGATTTTTTTTTTCGCTTTTATTGGCTTTTGCTATTTGTGATTTATTAGTGTGAAAAATTCTTTTAAAATATAATTCTCTTACATAGGTATCCCAAAAGAATTTTCTCGCAAGTAATTTATAAGTTTTATAATGTTAAAAATATGTTAATATTTGCATGTCGTTTTATTACGTTTGATGCCAAATAATTTTACAAAAATAGAACCTAGAAATATTTTTCATTTTAAATTTATGCAAGTGATGTTACAAGTTGTCTTTAAGCCAGTATCAAATTAATACATTTCATGGCAATCTGCGCAGTTGTGCTCAGCACTTTATCTGTTACCTAGAATATCAAAACCTTTTTTATAAACCGAAAATTCATTCTTAGTTACGTATGAACGCACACATTCTGATCTTCAGTTTATATATGACCCCTGTAAAATGATCTCAAACTTTAAATATCTGGGCAATCATTTTTGGCACAAGAGTCGGGGATTTTTTTTTTGTGCATTAGTTTTTAAAATAAGTGTAAACATTCACTGAATATAATTATAAAGGTCATATAAGAAGTTAGATATCTAATTTTGAAAAAACTGATATTTTAACTTAAGAAATAATATAATATGTATACTTTCCATACATGTTTATGACCAGCGGTTGCAAAAATAAAAGCCTCTTGCAGACTTTTATGAGTACGAGGGTTAGTGTGTTATACTGAAGATGGATTCCAGAGAAGTTTTGAACGCTTGCAAGTGTATAATGGCTATGCAGTGTGGGGACACTTATAATACTGGCGAGCCGAAAGTCATCTTGAGAGGTTTTGTGGTATGGAAAAGGAGTGGATTAGTCATCAAGAAAAAACTTGGAACAGAACTTCCCTGCTCTCTTGAGTGAAAAATCGGTCGCCCCTTGTGGTGCGCCATAGGCAACGCTCTCTGTGAAGAGACCGCTAAATGTCCGATGTATGTCGGCCATTCTCGACGAACGTAGTAACTTGCAAGTGTTCGACAATTTGAAACAACAGCTTATTCAAAGATACTTACATATATACATATACGCATGCATCTCCCCCAAAAAAAACTTATTGTAAAATATGGTCTGAAGACTTTCATACTCAACAAAAATAAACATGTATGCCATAAATGCAAATTTTCTCCTGACTATTAAGATTCCTGCATGCCATTTTTAAACACCTTCTTGCTAGGTATTTGTATCGCAGCCAATGACAACACGTAACACTGATTTGTGCTGTGTGTTAGCCGCGATTACACTTTCGGCGCTTGAGTGGTTGTGGGGGGGGGTAGCATCTTTCTTACCCAAACAGTAAATGAATTCTCACTGTTACAACGTCTAAGTGTTATCTTACTCGATATAAAGTGATGATCTAAAATCCGGAAATTTCCGAGATTCGCAATCGATGAAGTCCTGACGATTCCGGATCTCGGAGTTGTACTTTAAATGCATTTCAGTCAACAAAATATAATAAAAAAGTATAAAATGTAATTTCACCAATGAAAATTTCTCTGCAATTGTAGTGCGAAAAATATTCCGAGGAGAAATATTCTCACATTCGAAAGCAGATAAGAATTAATGAAAGCTTTGATAAAGATCATACAGAAATTCGTTTTTAATACCTCGAAGAAAAACTTTTTGGAATTGTTGCTGGTTAGTTTCGATAAAATCAAGTCATCAATAAATAGATTTTCTTGCAGAAAATTATCAGTGGATGACAGGTAAGAGCAAGGTCAGTACACAGACAACCTTGGATATAGTTCGACCGCCTCATCTGCGACCATGAGCGCAAACACGCATGCGCCATTCGGACTGAATTATTTTCAAGATAGAGTGCAAGGATGGGGATTTTCTTTCCCTTGAGCATATAAATTCTCTTTTTCCCGAGGTCCTCACGTAACCTTTCACGGCGCAACAAGTAATAACACCCCTTTTGGACGAGTCTATGTGTATTGGCAGAATGCCAGCCAAGGTTGCGTTTGAGACGGTCGAACTATAAGAGCTTCCATTTATCTTTAATATTTTAAACGTCAGTTGCTGAATATAGTCTCAGTTAATCATTTAAAGTGTAGTTTTATCTTGAATTATGAATGATATTTTGCAACAGTTTTTATTTTATATTATGAGTATCATAAATGAAGTATGTTAATTTTACTTAAATGGTAATCCGCGTTTTTAATATTTTGATATTCCTCTGTTTTATATTATTTTATGTAAAAAAGAATACACAAATACACATCAAAGATTTTAAGACTGAAATTTTTTTTATGGAGTTTTAATTTTACTGAACAATTAAGATTAAATTATGCAAACTGGCTTAAGTTGGTATTTAAAAAAAAAAAATCCATATTTTTCAGCCTTTTTACTTTCTTGTACCAAGTAAAGGAAGTATTGCAACCGCGAAAAATTTTCGTTTCAACCGCTCTCAAAACCATTTGAACGATGTTTTTGCGTGACATCTGTACGTACGTATAGAATAATGGACTGTTTTTGCCGAAAAGGATTGTAAAATGGATCTCAAATCGATCCAGAGGCGATTTTTTTTTCTTAACGTCTGTACGTTCGTATGTCGGTATGTATGTATCTCGTATAACTTAAGAACGAGCAGCCATAGAACGTTGAAATTTTGTATATGGTACTGCTATAACATGTTGTTGTGCACTGCCATTTTCCGTAGCAATCGGCTGCATTAACCGTATACATCTACATCAGTAAAGACAAAGTAAGAAATTTAAAACCAATTTTTCACAAAGACACAAAATTGAAATTCATAAGTAATAAATGTTTTTTAAAATTATTTTGTAATTATATATATACGTAATAAGAATTTTTTAAAAAAATTAATATAACCCATTCTGTTACCTGGCTCGGTAAGCTTAGTTTTTTTTATTCTTATATTTTAGTAAATTGTGCATTTTTTTTTTGCTTTAAAAGTGATTGCATTATGAGGTTTTTTATGTTCCGGTTAAATTTTTTGTGCCTTTAGTTAATCTACATGCAAGAGTTGTAGAATTATCAACAATTTAAAAGTTGTTTGAGTGCCACTAAGCCTAATAGAGTAGCTACATTTTTTTACATTTGAAACTTAGCAGAATAGTGAATTAAGTCAGTTTGAGCAACTTCAGTGTCTTTTTGCCGAGTGAGACCAAAAACAAACTTTCAGTTTTGTGCACCAAAAAAATCTTCCTTCTTCCCCGCTGGCCGAATTGCTTGCTTTTAAGTAGAAACTCTAATTTTAATTGTAAAAATTGTTTTTTTTAACTGTTTTAACTGTATTAGGTGTTTTATGTTTTCCTGTATTTTACAATTTTTAATGAAGATGTTTTGAGTTTTATGTATTTTTGCTTTGCTGCGAAGTGAGAGCTAAATTAATTGAACGAGAAATATATCTCTAATGAAATTCGAGGAAACAAGTTTAAATGAAATGCAGCAAAAAATGCGTATAATTTAATAAACCGTAAAAGTAAGTCATATAGGTGTTCACGCCAGATTTTTAATTTAAGAACTTTTAGTGGTAAACTTTCTTCCGAAATGTTAGACTGATCTAAAGTTTTCCAGTCTCTATTAGTTTGTTCTTAAAAACTTTGTAAAGTCTAATAAAAGCACGTGTAAAATATGAAATTCCAACATTTGATACTTATAAGGAAATCAGCAATAGCATATTATAAATCTAAAACATTTAAAATATTACTACAACAAAAAGCATAGTTCTTTTAATTAACGTTAAAATGTGCGATTTATAAATATTAAATGTAAGAGGAAAAGTTGAGTTATTTGACTAATGGTTGCTGTATTTGACAACAATTGTTGTGCTTGGTGATAAAAAAATAAACTTTTAATAATTTGTACTCAGAATTCAACTACTCTGTTAAAATATTGTTGCGTGCGTACGGGTTCGTTACTGAGTACTTTTTAATTTTTCACAATAGCTGTAAATTTCTAAATTAGAAAAATCAATTTATTTTAGTTGTACATCGGCTATAGACTCCATCGTAGACTGCGGACGGGCGGAGATTGTTGTTCTTAAACCACATAACCACTTTCCCCCTCTTCTCTTGCGGAATGTATCTCATTACGAGATATTTATTTATTAAACATTAAATGCATACGCTCTTTTATTTTTCTTTAAACAGCTACCACTACAACAGCAACTGAGATGAGGTGTTTCAATTCGGCTTTTATGAGCTTTTTAAT
This sequence comes from Stegodyphus mimosarum, assembly GCA_000611955.2. Taxonomy (NCBI): domain Eukaryota; kingdom Metazoa; phylum Arthropoda; class Arachnida; order Araneae; family Eresidae; genus Stegodyphus; species Stegodyphus mimosarum. The sequence continues at coordinate 48,388 of KK117992.1, read as the reverse complement.
TATCAGTAATAGAACAATCTCGATTTTTCTCGATTTTTCTGGATGGCAACAGTAATTACGAGATATTTATTTATTAAACATTAAATGCACGCGCTCTTTTATTTTTAGTTTCTTTTTTTTTCGACATAGCTTTCTCTTCAAAAATCGTCTGCGTTGCACGGGAAATATAAAGCAATTTTAACTACAATTCTAAATAAATAGCCAAATAAATACGAAATCCGTAACAATATATATTACACATATGAGAAAAAAAATATAAACGTTTGGTAAGTATTTTATCTGGCATTTGCCGCATTAACCTTTGTCAACGTCTGAAAATTCTCTCTTTAGTGACTGGAGGATTAAGTCTTTTTTTTAAAACTTAACCACGAATGATTGCTTGGTTTTATTGGATGAGTTTTAAACTACTACATTACAATAGTCATTCGCCTTTTCCGTTAAATTGTACAATTTGTTTGAATTATCATTCTTTGAATCTGATTTAATATGTTGCAAAGCCAGCAGTTTGAGGATTGTGTTCAGTTTAGAAGCGGGATTAACCAACTCCCGCTTAGCATCCGAAACTGCTGTATATCGAGCCGCGTTATAAACAGCCGAAGAACTAGGTATCCGAATCACTTGTTTTGCTTGTTTTATTGATTTAATATGTTAAATTAATTCAGTTCTCACTTCGCGACAAGACAAAAATACATAAAAACTCAAAATTACTATATTAAAAATTGAAAAATATAGAAAAACATAAAACACCAAATACAATTAAAAAAATTGTTTTACAATTAAGTTACAGTTTCTACGCAAAAACAAGCAATTCGGACAGCGACCGAGAAGGGAGATTTTTTGGTGCATACAAATGAAAGTTTACTTTTGGTTTCACTTGCAAAAAGACACTGAAGGCGTAGAAACTGAATATATTGTGCACGCGATGCTGAGTCAATATATGGATAATTTAGTAACTTAAATGATAATTCCAGAATGGATTAAGCATAATTTAATTCGCAACAATAAAATTAGACGTTACTTTGTTGTTGCGAAGCTTAGTTTCCCTAGATTGGCAACAAATCCACTTTTCTTCTAGTTTCGAATGTAAACAGAAATTAGGCTTAGCCGCACTTAAACAACTTGTAAATTATTGATAGTTCTACAACTATAATATGCAGGCTGATTAAAGGCATAAAAACCTTAACCGGAAGATAAGAACAACATAATTCAATCATTTTTAAAGCAAAAAATGCTCAATTTACAAACATATAAAGAATAAAGAAACTGAGCTCACAGAGCCGAGTAACAGAGTGAGTATATATATGTATATTTATATACTTTTGGTGCGGCCGATAACAACCAAAATGGGAAGTGCACATCTACATGTTATAGCTGTCCTATGTACAAAATTTGAACTTTCTGAGGTTACTTGTTTTTGAGTTATGCGAGTACATACATACGTACGTACAGACGCCACAAAAAAATCTCTTCTGAACCCATTTTAAGTCAATTTTATAATTCGTTTGGGAAAGACGACTCCTTTATTCTGTCCTTACGTACAGATGTCACGCAAACACATCGTTAAATTCCATTCGATAGCGGTCAAAATGGACATTTTCGTTGAAATAAACGATATCGAAATTTTTCGCGATTGCAATACTTTTTTTTTACTTCGTACAAGGAAGTAAAAAGCGGCGATTTTTTTAGATTTTTCATTATGTTTAGTACAAATTGTAATTGCCAATATTTAATAAATGTGCAATGTGTTATGATGAGTTTTATTCATTTTCGCCAATAAAAATAATCTGGTGGGTTGGCTTATCGAAAAATAATGTTTTTGGTTAAATTTTATAGAAACAAAATAAGTATAGGATTATATATTCAGTATTATGGCTTATGCCAGTAAAAAATTATGTTATACGAATGCACGAGGTGTGTTGACCGAAAGGGGATGCCTTCATGGAGAAATTTCGAAGGGGAATTGACTCGGATTCGCTAACACATACGGGGCGGGGGACAAATCAACTATATAGCCAGCATGTTGGCCTTGGATCAAACTATGTTATACGAATAAACTATGTTATACGATAAATTATGTTATACGAATGCACGAGGTGTGTTGACCGAAAGGGGATGCCTTCATGGAGAAATTTCGAAGGGAAATTGACTCGGATTCGCTAACACATACGGGGCAGGGGACAAATCAACTATATAGCCAGCATGTTGGCCTTGGATCAAACTACCAGCATTCAGAGATCTTAACCATTCGGCCACTGGTGGGTTTGTTACGGTAAAATTAAACGTATGAGTATGGGTTTAATATTACGACTTATGCAAGTAAAAATTTACTTTATCACAATATTTCGACTGAAACAGAAATGGTTTTTGTATTTAGAAAAATAATGATAATAATATAAAAACAAAAAACAAAATCATATAATTTTGCCCCAAAAGAGAGTGTTTTGTATTTATTTTACGAAAGTTAAAAAAAATATTTATTATTTGCGATTCAGCTGTATGGCTTAGCAATAATATATAAATAAAAAAATATAATTACATAGTTATTTTTAGTTGTAAAATTTTTGCTAAGGTAAAATAAAACAAACAAAAAATAAAATCTTTTCCCTTGCAATATAGCGAATGCCTGTTACGGTTTAGAGGGTGGAATAATAATGAAAAATCCCAGTTATCTCCATATTTTTTTAATATTCGGATGGTTTGCGATTAGAACTAATCCAGATATTTGGCTTGTTATTTTTTGCAAGAATTCCTTGAAATCTCCTAATGACTACCTCGAGAATTATTCCAAGGCTAAAATATGTTAAGACGCATTATAGTAGAGCGATAGAAATCCATTTCATTAAATTGTGGCAATTTGATTTAGCTTCTGTATGATAGGTTTAAAGAGTCAAGCATGAACGATATTCTGCCCGAAGACCTTCGTATTGTCTACTGATGCTGACCTACTTCCAAGTTGAAGCGAAAAACCCTGAACATACGTGATGTGTTTTTCATTACCTCCTCCATTAAAGGTTTCGAATGTTAGAATGTTTCATCATAAAACTAAATTAAGAAAGCAAAACGTAACCAATTACGAAATTCTATAACGAGCGAATCCACTTTTTTCATATATACAGCCCTTTCTGGAATATTGCTGTATTAGGGTACAATCGAATTGCCCAGAATATCCGAGGTGCACATCCAAATTCATGCCTTGTGGTGGAATAGTCAAAGACCAATTGTATTCACAAGAAGCAGCTCTATGCCATCAAGGAACTTTTGCAAGGTTTACAGTAGTTGGTAGAATACAGTGAAGAATAAAACTTCGCCGGGCAGTCATCATATCTAGACGCTTCATCAGTCTGTAAATATGGAAATTGCGAATTCAAACATAGGTTTTTCCTTTTCGATTAAGATGATACAAAAGTTTCAATCGATATACCAATTCCAACGATGCTTTGCTATTAGAATAGTGAGGTGTGACTTGTGCTCAAGATAACAAATGAAACAACAAATTAGATTCTGTAATTATGTACACCGCCCCCCCCCCCAAAAAAAAAGGTAGTTCCATATCTCTTGTTCTACTGGGTCGATTGACGAAGTGATAGAACATCCATCGTATTTGTCAGGAGTGAGTTGTCGGTGCATATTCTTGGCAAACATCTTCGTGAACTCCTTAAATCCTGATCTGGAACAGGGAGCTATGTTCTGTGGTAGAAATTGATAGAGTTTACCATCAGCTTCAAACGCTGTATAGTGTTTCTCTGATTCTTTGATAGGAACAGCTTGCGTTTTTCATGCCTCGAAAGCATGACTTACGATATGCTTTTAGACTTATATATAGCATTGTTCTACTATAGGTACTTTGATACAAAATCGGATCTTTTCTAAAATGACATGTCATTTTTTCCCCATACTTCGATTCTACTACTCAAATTATGCCAAACTGCCAAATTTTGTAAAAATCGCACGAGTAGTTTTTAAAATATTAGCTCTCAAAATTTTAGCTTATCCATGTTAATTGAATTTGATGTATATTTATTAATGTCTCTTTTTTTTATTATTAAACTTACTGGATTCCTTCGTCCAGAATTCGAAATTTAGCTTAATCCAAATATAATTCGCGCATTTTTGATGATTTATTTTTAAAATTTGTATTATTAAATAGTTTTTATGAATTTTTCAAAAATATTTTCGTGCTATAACCTAACCTTTTACCATCATGTTAAAGTAGATGTATTTCTAAGCATACCTGCAAAAAATAGTTTTTTATTAAAAATTTCCTAAGATATACGTGAACTTACAAACTGGCGCGCTTTGAAATTTAGTATATTTGTTATAAACGGTAATAACGCCAAATGTGGTTTAGGCACTTTGTTAAAATTATTTGAAAGTATGAGCGATGACTTTTTTCCGCTCATGTACAATGAAAAAAAAAAAGGAAAGGAAAATAGGCTGTTATAAATTAAGAAGTTCGCCTAGTAAATTATTCTTGGCGCAAACTGAAAAAAATGCGCCAAGATGAAGTTAAAAATTTCTTCGTAAATTTCGCACCAAATTTTACAAAATGTAATATTCAGTTATAATTTGAATCGCAGAATCAAAATATGGGAAAAATTGGCATGCCATTTCAGAAAAAGTCCGATTTATGTCAAAATACCTAACTAGAACAATGCTACATATAAATCTGATACACATCCTAAGTCGTGCTTTCTAGGCATGAAAAACGAAATTTGAATTTCGTCAATCGGTGCAGTAGAACGGGAAATATAGAACTGTCTTTTTTTTTTCTTCGTAGTGTACATACAGTTGACAGTGTTGCGGTAATTATACAGTACTCAGGTATCCAGTACGTATGGTTTCCACCAGAAATACGATGAAAAAAAACAATTGAAGAAAGTAAATATTTCACATTTCTTACTAGACCTTTTGTATTACGTTGCATAAATCTATGTGATCTTAATGAGAGTTTTTTATTTTTTAGCTTTAACTGCATTAGCTTCCTGTAATCATTTTACAATATTATTTGCAATTTTTTTCCATAAGTTTCATCTGCAGTATCAAAATGTTATTCTAATAACATTCTAAACGGGCCAACGTGCTATTCTTTTGGCAATTTAGTAAACCCTTGATATATTGCTCTTGTTATTTGACCGAATGTCTTTACCTTTATTTTACATCGTTTCAAATCCACTCTTTCTCATTTCTTAACTTCAGTTCCATAATATTTCTTCCAATCGTAGATCTGCCTTGTAATGGAACAATTCTATAATGTTAATAAAATTTAAATAAGCGGCTCAGCTGGGACCACCTCCGAATATTCGAGATTGTATATTTTATGATGTTTTTACAAATCAATTTGTATACTAGAACCCGTGCATCCGGGCTGGACCATGCATGAGTGGGTCCCCGATGAATGCACGGGACCAGTAGGCATGGGACCAACTGGGACCACATCCGAATATTCGAGTTTGTATATTTTACAATTTGTTTGTAGTTTTTACGAATCAAATATACTAGAACCCATGCATTCGGGCTTTCTGGCTATTGGAGAAATAAGAATAATTAAAATTCTTCCCTCCCCTCATGTCAATCAAATCAAATATGCATTTACTATATTGCGAGAAATTTCATTCTTGGCCACATTTTATCATGGAACTTTTTTCGCGAACCTAGATATTAAATGTAGATTAAAGATAAAAAATAAGTAATTTATTTCTTTAATAAACAATATATCTAAAGTGAAAAGCAATAGTTTTGGAATTTGTTTTTGTTTGTTTTTTGTCGCGTAACAAACTAAATTTTGGTGCAGTATTTAACACTACTAGACGTAAAGTATTTTTAACAGTTTTCAGCTTTAAACGATAGTTGAATTTAATAAGTTTTAAAACTGAATAAATGGCTTCACATAAATATGTAGTTCTGAATGGCAGAAGAATATTGAACGCAATTTCAAAAATTGTGGAAAATTCCGTACTAGCGTCGGCTCAGAATTCAATCAAGGATTTAAATTTTGAATGGTATGACAGCTCAACAAATTTTTTATGTTATTAATGATAGGGTAAACAAAAAAAAAGTTTTATATGGCAGATGATTAAGGTCATGAATGCCAATTAATGTAATTTCTTTGAAAGTCTCATTGAGGTAATTACTTTGAGGGGTCAGGTAGCCTTTGAGGGTAAAAAAAAATCAATTTTTTTATTGTTTTATATTAAAGAGGTAAATAGGAACATTTTAAAACAAACCGCGTAAAAAAATTCCCACTACAACGAAAGTTATCGAGGAAGAACCGCAGCTCAGTTTTCAAAAGTCAGGATCGAGGTGTTTGTTTACCTTTTTTTGACAGCTGGATATTAACAGCTGCGCTCGTGAAGAGTGGTTATAAACTTCGTTTATAAAAGCAATCTAACATTTTTTTCTTGTAAAGGCTTGGAAATAGATATATTTAATAATTATTTAATTTTCACTGCTTTTTCTAGAAGAAGAAAGTAATATATTAACTTTAACTTTCATTGATTCATTCAGTTTGTTTTGCTTGCGAATTATACAGCGTGTGCTCTATTCTGTGAGAGATTTCTCGATATATTTTTCTTTATTTAATAATATAATTAAATGGAAAATTCATTCCTAAGATTAAAATGAATAGGATAGAAGGTAGAGTGACGCCAAAACGATCGTCTGGCAGTAGAAATAAGAAGAGAAAATTTACTGGTAGTATCCGCACTCGAAAGTATGTTACATAAAGGCAAAACATATTCACCTGGTGCATTTTAAATACAGTTTCTCACAAAAGTGATGGGACACTTGTGCTTTACAAAAGGAAACCGTAAATAAATTAAA
>KK117992.1:0-37953 GCA_000611955.2 Stegodyphus mimosarum | reverse complement strand
TCGGAAGAGATATTTTATCTTATTCCACTTGAACACTTTTCCAAAGTCCAAAGGAAGGTTGTAGGTCGACATTTGGAAAATCGGCTTTTTAAAAGTCCAAAAATCCATGGGTCAGGAGATTTAGTAAGAATATGAGTGAAAGGCCTAATACCCGCTTTCTTGTTCCATTTTTTTCCAGGAAATTGACAGTGGATTTTGATGTGTGTTTGCTTGCTTTGTAGATGCATTTCTACTGATTGTTGGCACTGTGGGCAAAGAAAAGCTGTTTCATATTTTAAAATTGGGTATAAAATATTTTGTTGATAATATGTGGAGATTATCTTAACATTATCCTCTCTTCTATTTATTTTTAATTTGTCGGTATGTGAAAAACCAGCAACAATCGTTAATCTCTTTGAAGAACTTCCTTTAAATTCTTTAAACCATGTTTTAATTAAACCATGTATTTTTTTTTCTCCTCTTCGTGATAATAAATTTATCTCTTTTTATTGCAGTCATTTAAAACACACCCCAGATTCATCTATTGTGACAACATTTTTCCTTTTTTGTCTGGAATATTGTTTCTCGTAAAGAATTCTGCAGCGCATTCTGCGTTCGGCGATATGTCGTGAAGAAAGACGGTGCGCATTATGTTTTTTCGCCCTTTTAAGATTGGAATCAGCTTTAATCACTTTGCTTACAATTGACACTGAGCCTTTTAATGATTTTGCAACTTTCATTTGATTTGGCTTCTTTTAATATTAAATATCTTACACTTGAAATTGTGGTGTAGTGGCCGAATCCACTTCCCAGAGCGCCCTTGTTGTAATTCAGGGTTGAAATGAATTTCTAACTCAAGCGCTAACAATAACATAAATTTTAATTAAAAAAAAACAACAACAGCTGCGGTTCATGACGATGTGGCACTTGGATGTATTCAGTCCCGTATTCAGAAATTTGTTAAACAGGAATGTGGCGCGATCAACAGCAAATACGAGGAGTCATAATTTTAACGAGCCCAAATGCCCATAGCCCCAGCAGGAAGACCCCGGCTCTTCTCATAAACCACTTCCCTTTCTCGGTGCCCAAACTGTACTCCTCAGTCATTATTAAGGCTGACGGGATTTCTCCTCTCGTATAGAACAAGGATGTCCATATTCCGACCCGGCAAAAGAATTCTTTATTACTGGAACCGCTGGAGTCACCTTGTAGGTTGAAACCAGAATAATTAACAATTGGATCTTGTTGCAACAGAATTTCTCCTCTGGTGTGAAAGAGGTACCATTGCATTTGGAATTCAGTCTTCTTGAACGAAACCCGACAAAGAACATCTATGCGACCTTGTCGTAAAACATTACAAACATTCTATTTTCCTTGGATATGTATTTGGAGCAATTTTTCTCCTTGAAGTCCAACTTTAATGTTTTTCTCCTTTCCTGTTTCAGTATTATTTCGATAGCTTTAAATAGTGGAGCACCGTTTTCACAGCTTTTTTTAATAAGTAGCTAGGAATAATTTTCTTCGGAAAGAGTACAAACATAACCTTCCAACCACTGCTTCTTTAAACGCCCCATTTTGCATGAAAACAAGACTGTCAAGTAGGGAATGATAATATTATACTTTCAAAAATATATTGCAGTTAAAAAACGTTCTAAGGAAACTTTTTTAATAACAAAACAAAATTGCATGGCAATGTGCGAACAGTTTCTCCACTACAACCAGGGCTGTGGAGTCCGTAGGGAAAATAATCGACTCCGACTCCTGGAATTTTAAACCGACTCCGACTCCCTCATATATGTGACTCCCGTATGTGAACATATACACATGCGTTACAGCTTATTTTTTTAAAGTAAAAGAATTAATAGGCGCTATAGGAAAAAATTGATGGCATAGCAAATTATTTATATTAATTAGCGTTTAAACGTAACAAACTAGTTTCTATTTTTATGAAATGGGAAAACTGGCATTAGTAATTTCTAAGAAACAGTATAGCTTCGGCGGCAAGCTCTTTGTTAGAGGACCGTAGATCCGATTTGATAAACTTCAAAGCTGAGAAGAAAGTCTTTCCACACTAACTTGAGTAGGAGGAAGAGCTGTTACTGTTAGGGCAACTTCTTTTAACTTTTCAGGATAGATTTTTATAAGTTCTAAAAGAGGTGTCTTGCGAGAGTACTCATATTTCTCTATTTCTTCAAAGACTGTGTAGAGATCTTGCTTGTACTTTTTCATTTTTATATCTAAAGGCTCTTGGTTCTTCATTTTCATTCGCTTTGCCTTAGCCTTTTCAATATTATCCAAATAGTTTTTAAAATCTAATTCATCACTGGAAGAGGACGATAGAGAGTCAGTTGCAATGTCTGCAGTCTGACTGTCCTGATTTCAATACTCCAATTGTACTGAGAACAATTTCGTTTTTAATGAAAGTTCATAGATGGCTTTCTTTACCTTTTTAATTTGTTCGTCATCCAACAAAATTCGGTGTTTTGGATCTGCATATATCGAACCAAGCAAGATCTCATTGTCTAATAAACTAGCTTCTATTTTCTTCATTGAGGAAATGATTCCTTCTGCAATGAGCCCTTCATTTCAGAAAGAACGAACATCACATTCTTCAGATTGTAGCTTTTTTGTGGTTACATACGGCGCAGGAAGAGTGTCCAGTTCTGTAAGATCATTCCACAGTCTTTTTGTTAAAGAAACATTAGGGTTATCTATACATTCTAAAAACGTTCTTAATTCTAACAATCTCTATATCATCAAATATATACTTTCCCATCGCGTTGCTTGATCAATTTCCTGCTCACTTCCTAAGAATGGCATCAATTTGGAGTGTTTGCTGCTATTGTTGTTTATTTAAATTTAACAATGGGATTTTTAACTAAATGAAGTAACTAAAAGAATTAATTTAATCAATAACGGCAAAATCACATCCATCCTCCTTCCTTATATTTATTTATTAATATGTCAATAAAATAGAAAATTAACTATTTAGCAACGTATATAGTCCATAACTAAAAATAATAACTCAGTTTTTCATTAAATGTTTTTGAATTCACTGTAATTTCATTTCAAATTCAAACTGTCCAACTAAACCTGGAGTTGGAATCGACATGTCTTTAGCCACTCCAGCTCCGACTCCTTTTACCCCAAAATCTGCCTAACTCCGACTCCGACTCCACAGCCCTGACTACAATACAAGCTATTATATTCTAAAAAGCCTATTCTACAAATATTTCGAGAAACGCTGGAGCAAGTACCTGTGTCCCCATTTATTTCGAAGTTAACCAGGTAATAATTTCTTACATTTAAAATGAACTGCAATACAAGTACATTAGAAGTCCAGAAATCCGCAATGCTTGGGATCAGAGGTTGTGTGGATTTTAGGATTTTGTGGATTTCAGGACAGAAAAACCAAATCATAATATTCAGACTAAAAGTGCAAAATAAATAAGGCATATTAGATACATTACTTAAATTATTATGTACAATAATATACATTATTACATTATTTTATTATATGCTTTAAATTATTACATATATATATATATTTATTATATTATTCATTTATATTAGTGATTACAGGAATATTTTAAAGCATTAAAGACATATAGACACGTGTAAAAATAAGGGATACCAATAAGGCATAAAGTATTTCATTTTTTTTACTTGTTTCAAACATTTTTCTGATAGAGGTTTTAGGTGCTCTAGAGTAAGTTTTTTTTTGTAAATTTTACAGGGTCATCTCTGTGACACAGCTCTGTTGTTCTAAATATTTTAGGTATTTTTCACCATGTTCCAAACCCTCATTAAATGATATTTTCTCACTTCTATCAAATTCATTATCTGTGTCGGTGTCGGAATCGTTTTCTTGTTGTGGCGACTTCAAAACAGAGCCAATGATTTCATCATCGGTTATCTGATATGCCAGTGTTGGCTCATCTGAACACATCATCCATACTAAAAACCTCTTCTGGACTAAGATCTTTTTTCTGCCACTAACACAGAATCGTTATTATTCGGTAATTGTGACATCATTATTGGATAAATATTTTTTTTCGGTATTTCAGTCTCCATTCTGGTGTTTCTGGAACCTATAAATTCAATGTTTATATTTTGAGAGGCAGTGCGGATTTCAGGAGTTGGCGGATTTCAGGTCGGCGGATTTTTGGTATTTGACTGTATTTCTGTTAACTTCTGTTCTGTACATAATTTCCTAAGGAGCTTAGTGTGCATTTCATAGGAGTACATAATTTTAGAAAATTCTTATTTATTTTTAATCCAAAGGGATTTAGTCCCGAAGGACTATTACTTTCGTTTTGCGATTTTGCGTCGATTCACTCTGAATGCCCGTTTCACTTTTCAAATTGTTGCCACTAAATGTTATCGCTCTGCATTAAATTTTAAAAAATGAAAAATCTGCATAAATGTATGCATGTTTCTCGCATTGTGATAAAACCTAGAGCCATCGAATTTTGAATGACGTAATCCTACTGCGAATATGGGCATCTGGAAGCCCTAATTTTGAATTTGAAATTTGCTTTATTATCGATTTTATGTTTTGTAACATTTCAACGAATTTCTGATTAACAAACTAAATGATTTCAAAGCGAGCAATGGCAACACTGTACGGAAAAAAAAAAACATTTTTATCTCCAGCGCACGAGACTTACGGAAATTCTAAAGATATGTTCATTTTAAAATGATTTTGCGATATTGATTTTGAACTGAATTTTATGGTTTGAGTACGTAGTACATGATATTTAATAAAAAAAGGTAGCACACGAAACGTTAAAAAAACGCGCCTTTGGACGTAATTTAAAATCTGAAATCTTTCAGATTTTTATTTTTTTTTATTTATTTTTATTTATTATTCTTATTCCTGCGAAAAGAGTTTTTGTTCACTCAGTGAAACTTTAAGGAAAATCTTTCTTAATCAGTGAAACACCTGAAAGTTTAGCATAATAGTTAGCAATACTAATTATAATTTAAGAGAATATGAAGTTAAATATGAATTCTGAGAGATTTTAGCCTCAAAACATGTGTTCTATTTTACAAGATTTATAACAGCCAGCAATCTTTGTAATGTTTCAAAAATTCTTAATATCAGCATTTTTATCTACAGAAGAATAAATTTCCTCGCAGTTTATAAATTTGCCCATGCACAGGAGTGTGCAAAAGCTGTAAATAACTTCGCCATCTTTACAATGCTATTTCATGGTTTGTCTGTCAAGCGTGACAGAATCGCTGATAATAGCTGAATTATGTGTTCTACGTTTAAGCGTACTTAATGTTTCGGTATGGAATGAATACTGCCCGCCAGTTCAGTACCTTAATTGTTTAGCAAAATTGTGCTTACTTTTCATTCAGGGTTAATTCTTATTCCATTCTCGAAATCTGAATTTTCTAATTTTGACATTTTTTTCAGCATTGGTGAATAATAGATTGTATTTTCTTATGTGTTTTATTATAAAAAGAACAATGTGTGCATAAGTATGCTAAGTCGTTTCTCTGTGGGAAGGCAATGGTAATTAGGACCATAAAATCTTGAACACGCACCTAGTCCTGCACCGAAGTATGAACACCCTCGAATCGATATTCTCAAAATTCGATTTTTTTCCCTTTAATATTGAAATTATTATCTATTTATCGTTCATATCCCCGCTTAGTGACCAAACTAAAAACCCCAGAATTTTCTGTCTGAACCGTCAGATAGGACAGGCTGGGGGCGGGAAATTAAATGAAATTTTTCTCAAAAGAAGCGCGATTCACTTGTTTTCGGCGTTGTTTAAAAAATTGCTTGGTTTCTTTTTTTAACCATTTCATTCACGTTCACCATTTGTAAGGTTTTAGTTAAACTTACAAAGTTTTATTTTAATTTAACTTTTTCTATCTCTTCTCATTTCAACTTCCCGTTAGAATAAGCGCGCGTTTCAGCTTTATGCTAATTTGAAGTGGAGACAAGTTCTATTGAAACGAAAGGTAGAAACCTTTCAGTGTGAGAGAGCTTTTAGTCTCAGACCACTGTTACTCTATTCCACGTTCGCCTGACCAGCTGGTATTTAAATTCTAAGCCGTAGCGCTGTTACGTTATTACTCATTGAAGTAATTCTAAGTGCGTCAGTATTAGTTAAATCTTGCTACGCACCACTTAGTTTTAGTATAGCTCTGTGACCCAACGACTATTTAATTTCTATTTAGCTTTAATTTAAATTAATTTGATTGTTCATTTTAGACCCAAGTGGCGTCATTATTTTCTGTATCCCTCCCGAGTTGGGAAGTGGCTGTACATAATTGTGGTTTAATAAAAGAGGATTTTAAATCCCTCCGAAGTGTAGTTCTTCTACCACTTATTCATAGTATTCTACCACAGAACACAGCTGCATTCAGCTCCCTGTTCAAGATCAGGACTTAGGACTTAGTTACTTTCACGAAGATGTTTGTCAAGAATATGCACCGAACACTCAGTCCTGACACATTTAAAATTAAAAATAATAACAATAATAATAAAAAAGTCTGAAAGGTTTCAGATTTTAAATTACGTCTAGAGGGGCGTTTTTTTAACGTTTTGCGTGTTACCCTTATTTATTAAATATCATGTTCTTCGCACTTGAACCACAAAATTCAGTTCAACAACAATATCGCAAAATAATTTTAAAATGAGCGTATCTTTAGAACTCCCGATACACAGTTCCGCGCGCTAGAGATAAATCCCCTTCCCCCCGTAGAGTGTTGCCATTGCTCGCTTTTAAATCGTTGAGTTTGTTCATCAAAAATTCGTTAAAGTTTTACAAAATATGAAATACATAATTAAGAGATGAGCGGAGATTATTGCAAAAAGTATTGATTAAAACAAATTTGTTTCAAAATGTAGATGTTATATATAAAGTCCTATTTAAAAAAAAACAATGGCAAGCTTCCATATCGACATACAGCCAACTGGGAGTGTTATTTGATTTAATTAAAAATAAAATAAAAATTAACTAAATAAAATCTGAAAGCTTTCAGATTTTACATTACACCCAAAGGGGCGAATTTTTAACCATTTGTGTGTTGCCTTTATTTATTAAATATCATGTTCTTTGCACTTAAACCATAAAATTCAGTTCAACAGCAATATCTCAAAATAATTTTAAAATGAGCATATCTTTAGAAATTCCGATACACAGTCTCGGGCGCTGAAGATAAAAATGTTTCCCCCCCTCCTTACAGTGTTGCCATTGCTCGCGTTGAAATCATTGACTTTGTCAATACAAAATTCGTTAAAGTTTTACAAAATATGAAATCGATAATAAAACAAATTCCAAATTTCAAATGTTGGCTTCCAGATGCCCATATTTTCAGCAGGGTTACATTATTCAAAATTTGATGGCTGTAGATACCGTCGTTTTATCACAATGCGAGAAACATACATTTATGCAGATTCTTCATTATTTGATTTCTTTAAATATAATACAGGGCTCTAATATTTGGTTGCAAGAATTTGAAAAATGAACCGACATTTATAGTGAACCAACGCAAAATGTTAAAACGAAATTAGTAGTCCTTCAGGGCAAATTGCCCCTTTGGACTGAAAGCTTTCAGATTACGCCCAAAGGAGCGTTTTTTAAACGTTTTGTGTGTGAATTTAATTTATTAAAGATTATGTTCTTGGCACTTAAACCATAAAAATCAATTTAACACCAATATTACAACAAAATATTTAAAAGAGTATATATTTAGAATTTCCGATACGCAGTCTCGCATGCCGGAGATAATTTTTTTTTTCGCGCAGTGTTGCCATTGCTCGCTTTGAAGTCATTGAGTTTTTTAATCCAAAACTCATAAATGCTTTACAAAATATGAAATAGATAATAAAACAAATTCCAAATTTGGACTTCCAGATGCCCATATTCGGTTGACGTACATTATTGAAAATTTGATGTCTCTAGGTACCGTTGTTTTTTCGCAGTGCGAGAAAGATATAATACATTCATGCAGATTCTTCATTATTTAATTTCTTTAAATATAATGTAGGACTCTAATATTTGGAGGCAACAGTTTGGAAAGTGAACCGACATTTATAGTGCCAAAACGAAATTAGTTGCCTCTTTGCGCTAAAAATGTAATTTAATGAATTTTTTCTAGGATTTTCTAAAATTCCAGAAAGTAATAAAACTTTATGAGAATATTAATAATATATTTTTAGACTTTCAAAAGTTATAAACTATTTGTGTGAAAATCCTTTTGGCATACCATATGTAACAAAATTAAAGACGCTAATAAATCATAAAACAATATCTTTGAATGACATTTAATGCGGAAAAATCAAGCTGGAATTATTCCAGTTTATTTATTAACTGACCTCTGAATGCAAATTGAATATGGTGTCAACAAATTCGCATACTTTGAAGTTAAAATATCTCGTCCAATTTTTGTCGTACGGGAGTCAAACTTTTTGTGTTTTATATTGTAAGAAGAGCACAGAATTTTTCTAAATATAAATATAGGCAGATGAGCGTATCAAAAGTTAGATTTCGAAGTGTTTAGAAAACCGAGTTCTTTAAATTTAGAAATGCCGAAATGTGAATGTTTCCATCATTTAAAACACTTCTGTAACTGGAAGTATATGTCTGTGGCCAAAGGTTGTGAAAATAAAAGCTGAGTATTGTATGATTTACTAAATTCTTCGGTTCTGACAAGTCTGGAGTGTTGCGGAATTAAAGCATCACCACAAGACTAATTTCCCTTGAAAAGTCAGGATCTTTCTACGGAATTGGCAACAATTTTTCTCGTAAAATATTATTACTATTGTTATATTTAAAATTTTGTCCTTAAATTTACTACCGCTACTAATACTACTGATATATTTTTTATGAAATTTTGGTTTCCACTATATGTACAACAAGTTTTACACTTTTAAAAATCTCTCATTTTATTACTTGGTACTTTTCTGTTATCAGGACCGGATACAGAAATGTATGTTCATGTTTGCATGTATATATGTAAGCACGAGTATATGTGTATACATATACACATATATGCACATACATACATACACAAGCGCATACATTCATACATTTCTGAATCCGGTCCCGATAACAGAATAGTACCTATTATTTTTTACTTTAAAAATACCCCATAGCATTAGTATTTCCTTATAATTTCTTGGGAGATAATCACACTGAAATTAATTATTAATATATATATATTTATATATATATTATATATATATAATATTTTAATGCAGTCGTAGTGGCTGAGGGTGAAGGCTTGATTAAGCAGCAAACAAAACTGAATTGAAGAATCACCATCTTTATTTTTACGCATATCAAATTATCTCTTTGGCAGACAAATTACTTTTCAATCCTCTTTGAATACGATAAATTTTTATGTACACTGGTTGGAAATGTACGACGTAAGCATCTTAGACAACATAAGCGGCGCAGAGTTGTTAACGCTGTAGAAGATAGGAAAAGAAGGCGTCATTGCTCGCGAATGAAATATTTATACTACGTAGGTGCATATGTGAAGCTAAGCCTTGATTGGTTAATTTTAGTTTTAGTTTCCTTTTTCAAGCAGTGTTATGTAATTTGGAAAGAGCTCGAATTTGGGAGAAAGGATGAACTCGGGGGAAGAACATAAAATTTAGAATGGTCAATTTCAAGGTTCCATTTATTTCTTAACATAGACATCGTATTCCATTATATCTTACATACATATATTTCATTTCCCATATATATATGTAAAATTAAAATTAAAATTTAAAATTAATTCAAATATTATATTTAGAAATGACAGAATAGAGTCAAAAGGAATTAGTATAAAATAATGCACAAAATTAATAAAAAAGAAAACTATTTAAAAATTAAATAATTTTGTGAAAAATTTAAACTAAAAGCAAAATTAAATACGAGAGTAATTTCAAGAAACACCAGATAAACTTAAGATAAATAATAAAAACGAAATAGTTCGAATAATCACTTAAAAATTTTAAAAATATGTGTAAACTGTTTTAAAACTGAAAAAGGTTAAATTAAATCAAATGTATTTTATATTTTCCTGGAGATTTTCATCAGGATGTTGGTGTCTCGAGATACGTAAAAGAAAATTAGCCTGTTTCTGAGCTAACCAATGTACAATTTAGAAATTTAGATAATATTTAGCATAATTTTTAGTTAGGAAAGGGCAAATTAAATTCCTCATTATTAACCTTATTCCGACGGGCAAGAATTAAAAAAAAGCTTAAATTTAAAAATTCAATTAATTTTAAACAGATTAATTGATCTAACTTGAATTTAAAGGTTTCCCTTAGAAAGTCCTCCACAAAGCCATCCCTTCCCTTAGGCAAATAGCTCAAGTGTGCTTTTAAAAGTTCTAGTATTGTAGTTCTTAGTGTTGTCATAATCAATTAAACCAGGCTTCGACAACCTATGATTATATGGCCTTGAAATTATAAAATGGGTCAGCGAATGACCTATTTTATACTTCTAAGTGACCCACCTGAGATCCAGAAAAAGTATAATATATAAAAATAAACTCTAAAATATAAATATGGAACAAACACTTCAAGAATACACACACACACACACACACACACACAAAAAAAAAAAAAACCCCTGAAAATACGTAATAACAATGACATTTTCACAAAGCTGCAATAACAAAAGACGCATTTTTATTAAAAAAATTGTAACATAATTTCAAGGCGAAATCGATAAGTTTGGCAACCGTCGGTCGACAATCCATAATTTCAAAAAACTGACTTTCTCATTTTGCCCGCATTCATTTTAATTTGCGAGCAAATGTTTAACAAATGCTCAAATATTCAAGTGAGAGCAAATATTTTCACACATAAACTTTACTTTGAATAAAAACAGGTGCAGCTCTACCGAAAACTCATCATCATGTATTCATGTATTCGCCTTAAAAGGATTAAATTCTAAGCCAGACTTGACTAAATTGACTGAGCCAAACTTGACGAACTTGATCGTAATTAGGGAAGCCACTGATATCGAAGGGAAAAATAAAGTTCATTCAGTTATTCTTGTTTTTATAATAATTATAATTTTAATATTTATGTTTAAAGTTTAAAGCGTATTGTACTTATTTTCTCAATAAAATTTATTTTATTATTCACCGAATAAGACTCTTAAAATGAAAATACCACTGACCGAAACATCTTTTTAATACACATTTTGGTTGATTTTAATCTGCAACCCAAAAAGTTTGCCAACGCCTGAACTAAACCAATCCAAACTTTATCCTTCCTTCTCACGAAATTAAAACTTTTGAAGCGGTATCGCTCTTAACTGAGAGATTTGTTAGCCGTTAAATGAAAGACTTCTTTCCATCAATATATGATGGAGATCAGCCCGCCTTGTAGGGCAGTGCTTATGACTATCAAATATTTAGGTATACAAGCGGAATTAAGAGAAGAAAATTTAGTCATTGGGCATCCAAGGCGACATCCAGAATTTTTAAAAGTAAGAAATATTTCTGTTCGTCAATGTTTAGAACAACTTATTAACTGATTAAGTTAAAAATGTTATGAAATAGAATTAATTCATAACTTTTGTGCACACATTTTCATATCAACACGCATCTAGTATTTGAATATCAATTTTGAAGAATCATAATCTTTTATTTTATACGTAGAGTAATTGTACTCATACATTATGCCCCAGTTTCATTGCCTTTTTCAAATCTTTTACTTCGAGGATATTTATTAAAATTATCTAAATAAAATCAACGTTGCCATTTTTTTGCTACTTACTTTTGAAAAAGAGACTTATAATTTGTAATTTTTAATAAATTAACATTATTACAATGTTAGCTAAATAAATCAAAAAAGGAAAACATCAGCTTTTACAAATGTATAAATAGAAGAAATAAGTTTTTTTTCTTTTGTTCAGAAATTTTCCGAATGTATTAAAGATTTTTATCACACTGCAATAACAATTTTCTAAATGATATAAGTTAAAAAAATTGATTTCTGCAAACATGTCAAAGAAAAGTCTCTTTGGAATGTTATGGTTTACAGTCCATATAATTTCAGTGTTATTAAAGAGTATAGCTCAGTGCAGATTATATTTTGCATTGCAGAGAGCATTACTTTACACTGTCTATCAAAAAAATAGCATTCTGTTGATTGAAAAATTTCTTCATTTTGTGTAAGTTATCGTCTGTCTTTAGAATAAAAACTGATATTCATGATGAAATCTTATATTTAATTTTTAGATTTTCAGTCTTTATTTATATTTCCATTTATATACAATTTCAGTGGCATAATAAAAAAGAAAAATCTGAAAGATTTCAGATTTTAAATTACGTCCAAAGGCGCGTTTTCTTAACGTTTCGTGTGCTACCTTTTTTTATTAAATATCATGTACTACGTACTCAAACTATAAAATTCAGTTCAAAATCAATATCGCAAAATCATTTTAAAATGAACATATCTTTAGAATTTCCGTGAATCTCGTCCGCTGGAGATAAAAATGTTTTTTTTTTCCGTACAGTGTTGCCATTGCTCGCTTTGAAATCATTTAGTTTGTTAATCAGAAATTCGTTGAAATGTTACAAAACATAAAATCGATAATAAAGCAAATTTCAAATTCAAAATTAGGGCTTCCAGATGCCCATATTCGCAGTAGGATTACGTCATTCAAAATTCGATGGCTCTAGGTTTTATCACAATGCGAGAAACATGCATACATTTATGCAGATTTTTCATTTTTTAAAATTTAATGCAGAGCGATAACATTTAGTGGCAACAATTTGAAAAGTGAAACGGGCATTCAGAGTGAATCGACGCAAAATCGCAAAACGAAAGTAATAGTCCTTCAGGACTAAATCCCTTTGGACTAAAAAGGAAAACATCAGCTTTTACAAATGTATAAATAGAAGAAATAAGTTTCTTTTGTTTTGTTCAGAAATTTTAGGAATGTATTAAAGATTTTTATCACACTGCAATAACAATTTTCTAAATGATATAAGTTAAAAAAATTGATTTCTGCAAACATGTCAAAGAAAAGTCTCTTTGGAATGTTATGGTTTACAGTCTATATAATTTCAGTGTTATTAAAGTGTATAGCTCAGTGCGGAGTATATTTTGCATTGCAAAGAGTATTACTTGACACTGTGTATTAAAAAAATAGCATTCTGTTGATTGAAAATTTCTTCATTTTGTGTAAGCTATCGTCTGCCTTTAGAATAAAAACTGATATTCATGATGAAATCTTATATTTAATTTTTAGATTTTCAGTCTTTATTTATATTTCCATTCATATACAATTTCAGTGACATAAATGGCGTAACAACTTAGACAGGAAAAGAAATTAATGAAAATTTCTAAGACAAAGAAATCAGATATCATACACTTCTAATATCAGTTCTGAGGAAGTGTAATCTTTTAGCACGCGTTACATCGGCTTTCATATCTTATATTTAAGAATACTTATTGAAATAATTTTCATAAAACGGAGGTTTTTCGTTTTCTTGAGATACTTTCTGGTGCTCACTTTTGGAAAAGAGGGTTATAATATGCAATTTTAGATAAATGAACACTTTACAATATTACGTAAACAAGTCAGACAAGAAAATACAAGCTTGGGCAAGTTTGTAACTGGCCAGACATTTAAATTCCTTTAGCAGAAAGTTCGGGATTTATTGTCAGTTATGATTTATGTATTTCATAAAGCTAAATTTTTATTTGTATAAATTTATTTAATTATAGAATTCAGTATGAAAGCAATAATTAAAGAAGTAATCACGTAAGTAAGTGTTGTTGAACTTCTTCTAAACCGTCTTCTAAAATTTTACTTCTGGTTTCAAAATTAAGCGGTCAAATAATATTAAAACAGTTCTATTGTAATTCTTCTAAGAGAGATAAAAACAAATTTTTATCAGAATTGGAAAGGAAAGAAATATGATTTTGACTCAATGTGTGTGTGTGGGGGGGGGAGGATGAGTGCAAAATCTATGTTTTGACCGAAATTGCCGCACTGGGTATAATTAGTGATTATTATTTATTGTAACATTTACTTTTTTCGTTATTTTTAAGATTATTATTATTAGCATTAATTGGAGTTTTGGTAATTCAAGGTTTTTTAGTCAGAATTTTAATATTACTGTATGCATTGGAATTAAATTATCAAAATTGATAATTTAATAAATTATTAATTTCGAAAGGTATACGCATACCGTAACACATAATTATCTGTGTGCGAAAGATAAATTAAAAAAAGTTTTACTATTGAATGAGCGGCAATTTTTTACTTTGTATGCAGCAAAACGTCCGAGAGTTAACTATCTAAGGGGAGGGATGCTTTCATAGATCAATTTTTAAGGGAAATTAGTTGGTATTTGAATTACACATAGAGAAATGTATTGCAGTGTCTTTCGTTTAAAATTTAACTTGCCATTTTCTTCCACAATCTTAAAAAGAGAAGAAAAAATTATGTTAATTTGTTACTGTAAACTAAAGTTAATCAAATCATTTTTTGGATATTAAACAAAAACATCATTAGACTCTGATTTTTTTAATTATTGGATATTCAAAGGGATTGTTGCCGGAGAAGTAAATTCATTACTCTTTTAAATGGAACACAGATTCAAAAAAATTTCAAAGAAAATTATTTTTTACGGTAATAAATGGCTTGTATTATTTTTAATGAGTAATTAAATTAAAATACAGACCTTTTGCTAATTAAAAATTGAAGAAAAAAAGCTCAGAATTAAAACAAAGGGAAAAAACTAATATTGATCAGGAAAGAAAAAAAAATCCATAAAAGTTTTTTTCCCTAATAATAAAACATTTTAATAAAAAATAACGTGTTTTAAAAGCTAAGTTTCAGAAACGAATTTCTGAAAGATGCAATATATAAAAACTACATCTGATCTACCAAGCTGTTAAAAAATAAAGTAATTAAAAAAACTTACACAGATGGTTGCGAGTTAGATCTCAGTTCATCGTAATCAGTTGAATATCGCTGTAAAACGATTCTTATAAATCGAATCTCCCCAAAGTATATAAAAGCTGTATTTGCGTTACACATGTGGCAGATGCGAAAGGAATACATTTCTTTTTATTTTTATACTGTTGGAATAGCGTATTTTATTAGCTTCAAAGTAGCTTTGCGTTCAAAGCATGGTTAACAGACGCAAGAAGTTTGCGTAATGCTCGAGGTTTCTTTCTTTCTTTAAAATTAATAGTTTATAACTTTTGTTTTTCTCCCTAAACTTGAGCTTTTAGATGCAATCGTACGAGTAGGATAGCTGTAGATTATTAATAACCCTAACTTCCTATAATATTGTCGAAAAAGTTTCAAATATTGTGCGAGTTAACAGAGTGTGCATTAAATGTATGAAATATATTTGAAATATTGTTATATTCAGAAAAATAAAAAAAAAATTCATGAGATCAATTATTTTTGCAGTAGGCAAAACTTATTGTAACCTACTGATATTTACAGATTTAGATAATATAATAATGTTACCCACTACAAGTTGTAACAGCTTTAGATATTGTTGCAATAATAATCTTGTACTTTTGAAATAGTTGAATTTGAAATATATATGTTAATAAATGGCAATGTTTGAAACGCCAACACGAGAGCTGCGTGCGGTTCTCGCTCGAAGTAAGAAAATGATTTTTAATTTAAAAAAAGAGAGAATACGTTTTTGGCTGTTAATTTTTGATGTTACCTTTTCTTTGACTTATATGTTGCAGTTATGAAATTGATCTATTAAATAAAGTTTGCTGTGTTCCAATGGAGTTTGCTTTAATTACGAAACAAGCATTACAGTCTTAATTATTTTTGAATCTCTCCCCCAACGGAGAAACTTTTCCGAAGAGAAAAGTTCTTGAACGCGACTTTCTCATTAATATTAAGAGAAGGCAAATTCTCGTTTACGTTTGTAAAGTCCTGGCCAAAATTTTAAGTTTTAAACATATATTCTAACAGCACATTTAAATCGAAAAAAATTGACAAAATTTAGAGTCATCAAATTAGAGTATATTAAATAATAAAGCAAAATAAAATATAACTTTGTTTACATACACTAAGAGACATCGTGCTACTTAATTCTACTCAGAACGTCAACATTTTTGTGCAAGGCTCCCTTTCGATGAACGACTTTAAAATTATACGATTGTAATGTGAGTGCCCAGCGCATCAATCTAGAATTACATTTGGCATTAGATTGTAGCCAGACTAAAGGGTTATGATCCGTTTGAATCAAAAACTCTTGCTGACCATCAAGATAAAAATGTAACTTTTTTACAGCATAGACGATGGCGGCGCACTCCTTCTCTGTAGTACAATAATTCTTTTCAACTTTGGTAAATTTCTTACTTATATACAAGACAGGATGCTCATTTTGATAATCATCTAATTGAGATAGTATAATTCCGATGCCATTGTCAGAGGCATCGGTTTGTATAATAAATTTCTTTTTAAAATCGGGAGCATAAAGAATGGGTTTTTTGCATAGCAATTCTTTTAACTTTTTAAAGGCTTGGTCACATTTTTCAGACCATTGTATGTTTCCCTTTTTTGTTGCCCCCTTCAAAGTGTCAGAGAGGGGCGAAGCAATTTCTGAAAAGTTTGCTATATATTGGCGATAATACCCAACTAGTCCCAAAAAAGCACGTACTTCTGTTTTGGTCTTAGGTGTGGCTTATTTGTTTTGGTGTGTTAGGCTATCTTTCACAGCTAAGATTTTGACTTCATCTGGAGTTCGTCGTCCTTGTCCCACAATATGGCCTAAATATCTCACTTGATCTTGTGCAAATTTACATTTTGATGGTTTTAGCCGTAAATTTGCTTTTTCTATCCTGTCTAATACAGCAGTTAAGTTTTTAAGGTGCTCTTCCCAGTTTTCTGAATAAATAGCAATGTCATCCAAATATGGTACAGCGAAATCTTCGCATCCCGCCAGAATTTTAGACATAACCTTGCTAAAAAAATACGGGGCATTCTTTAATCCGAAAGGCAAACGTAGAGGTTTGAAGCTTCCGAAACTAGTAACAAATGTTGCATATCTTTGGGCTCTTTCGGTTAATGGAATCTGCCAGTAGCCTCTAGATAAGTCTAACAGAGTAATATATTTTGCTTTTGCCACTGTTTCTATGCGTTCTTCAATATTAGGTAACGGATAGTATTCAGTTCGAGTAATAGCATTTAATTTGCGATAGTCGATACAGGGGCGAGGATCTTTTGATGAAGTTTCTATCAAAATCATGGGAGAGGTATAGTCCGACTCCCCAGGCTCTATAATTTTGAGATCAAGCATTTTCTGAATCTCCTTTTTCAGAATTTCAGTCTGCCGGGGTGACAGTTTATATGGCTTTGTTCGTACTGGTTCAGTTGTTAGAAGCTCAATATCGTGGCTGACTAAATTAGTCTGTCCAGGATTATTCGAAAAACAATCAGAATATTTCCATAACACCTTTCGTAAGTCTTCTATTTGCTCTGGTAGCAATCGTTTTTCGAGCTCATTCCCTTCTATGATATCCGAGAAATTTAATATATTTGGATTGGAAGGCAAATGAGGTATGTCCATTTCTAAATCACCTTCCACTTCAGTTATCATATTAATCATTTCTGGTCTTTTGTAATATGGTTTAAGCATATTAATGTGATATACTTGATTCGACTCATTTTGTCCCTCGAAACTTACGACATAATTGGTTTCGGATATTTTCTGCTCTATCTTTCCAGGGCCTTTCCATTGCACTTCTAGTTTATTTCTTCGATTTGTAGTCAAAACTAGAACTAAATCTCCTCTAGCAAATTCTCTTTTCACGGCGTTCCGATCGTACCATGTTTTTCTTCGTTGCTGAGCTTCTTTCATATTTTCAACGGCCAGTTCTTGACATTTCTTCATTCGGTTAATAAGTTCGAAAACATAACTTACAACATTGTTTCTTTCTTCAACTGGTTCTACCCACTGTTCATAAAGTAAAGTTACTGGCGTTCGTAGGTTTTTTCCATGAACCAGTTCTGCTGGTGTGAAACCAGTACTTTCGTGTGTTACTGTTCTAAGGGCAAAAAGAGCAGCCGGCAAAAATTTCTCCCAATCGGAAGTCGCTCCTATACATACAACTCTTAATATTTTTTTCAGCGTCCTGTGGAATCGCTCAACGGGGTTACTCTGCGGATGATAAACAGAGCTTCTCACATATTTTATACCGAAACGCTCCAAAAATTCCACCGTTAAAGCACTGACAAAGGAGGTCCCTTGATCTGTTTGGATCACCTTTGGGAAACCCATGCGACTGAAGAGTTGTAAGAAAGCATCAATCACAGATGGCGAAGAAATCTCTGTTACCGCAACAGCATCGGGATACTTAGAAGCCATACATAGCCCTGTGATAATATATTTTTTTCCAGTCCTTGAAGCAGGTAGAGGACCAACTACATCAACATTTATTTTAGTAAATATTTCAGAAATGACAGGTACTAAAGTCAGTGGAGCCTTCTTTTTGTCGTTTCCTTTCCCGGCGCGCTGACAAGCATCGCAGGTTTTTACAAAATCTTCGGTTTCCTTGTAACACCCCGTCCAATAAAAATGTCTGTTCAGCCTGTCTTTGGTCTTTTTGACACCCAAATGGCCAGAAGTTCCTTCATGGCACATCTTTATAATCGACGACTTCAGTTTTTCAGGTATAACTAAAAGTTCTCGTCCATAGCCCGTTTTATCTGTAGTTCTTTTAACTAGAAGATCTCTTTTTGTCAGACTATAATTCTCATTTTTGCAAGTACCTTCCTTAATTTCTTGGATGATTTTAGACAATTCCTTATCAGTATTTTGGAGTCGTACAACTTCTTTTGAGTCAAGCTTTACTAATTTCATAAGAGCTTCATCTTCTGTATTTAATTCGGGTAAGAATATTTCTTCTTCCTGAGCATTTCTTAATGGTTCAACTTCTTCCTTCTTCTGTTCCAGGTTCTTCTTTTTTTCGCGTTCAGCTATATCTCTTTTCGTTTGAGCTCTAGTAGTCACAGCATTAACCTGGTGAGAGTGATTTTCAGGTTCTTTTTTTTCATTCAGTAGTGCAGCAGTTCGGTTGCCTAATAAATACCTTCCTTTGTCGAGTTCGTTTCCAATAATGGCAGCCTTGGTTATTACATGTCCGAGATCGCAGTTTAGTTCGACTTCAGCCAAGGGTAAACAGGTTGGATTTAAATCTAATGGTTGTTGCACCCACACTTTTTCACCTGTCAGCATTTCTGGCGTGATGTATTTACGACAAACTATATCAATACTAGCACCTGAATCTCTTAATATAGGAATTTTGTAGCCATTTACGTATCCAATACTAGTATAAGGTAACAGAAATTCATCGTCCGGTCTTGAACTAATTCTGTTTAGATTAGCAGAAGATTCAGTACTATTCTTAAGTTTTGGACACTGAGGTCTTAGATGCTGATAGGACCCACAGTGGTAACATTGCAGTGACTTTCGTTTTTCATATTTATCATCTGGACGTGGACTACTAGGTTGATAGATCTTGCTTCCCGAATTAAACTTTGAAGGCCATTTATTTTCAGCATTATTTTTATCATCGGAATTTGTTTTACTTTGAGTTTTTGGATTGTATTTCCCTTTCCGCCGATCGGCTGCAAGATTTTTTTGGAAGTTTCCACGGACGTTTTCGTAGGCATCAAGTTTTTCGGCTAATTTCTTGGACGAAATCATTTCTACCCATTCGTCAAGAAAATGATCTCGAATTTCAGGAGGGACTCGACGCTTAAGCTGATCAATCACCATCAAGTCCAACAACTGTTCAAAACTCTCAACTCCCAAACCAGTTACCCATTCCTTGCAATAATTTTCTAATTCATAGCTGAAATCCACCCATGTTGATTCGGTACTTTTTTGATGCTTCATGAATTTCTGCCTAAACCTTTCAGGACTTAATTTAAAACGCTTTAGCAATAAAGTCTTCACATGTTCATAATCTTTAGCTTTATCAGAGGGTTCTCTAGCTATTATTTGTGTTACTTCGTAAGGAAGTAGTCCTAGCAAATGAGATACAAATTCTTCTTTATCAATTTGAGTCCATTCTGCTTGCCTTTCAAACAGTAATAAATATAGACTGATATCTCCTTCTTTGTCGTCAAATTTCTGCATCAGATGTCGCAATTCCGTTTTCGCCCGGACCAGTCCGGTGGTTTGAGATTAATCTCAGCTTCAAGTTTTAATCTCTCTAAATTATATTGTTCTTTCCTTCTCCGTTCCTCTACTTCTTCCTGTCTCCTTCGTTCCTCTCTTTCTTCCCCTCTCTTTTCGGTCCTCTATTATCGTGTTTAAGACTTCTTTGACGAATACTTTGTCATAATCTTTGCTCTCAATAATTTTCTGTTTCAGATCAACTATTTTCAAATCAGCAGTCACCTGAACACCTAGTTCAGTTGCGAGATTCTGCAAATCCTCCTTACGAGCTCTTCCTAAGAAAGACATTTTTTTCTACTTCTAAAGTTTACGAACACCCTGTTCTTTACGCTTCCGCAAAATAGCTCAACTTAATTGCAATAAATAAATAAAGTGCTCTGGCAACAAAGAATTAAATGCGCTTGTTTAAATACTCAGAATAAGCAATACCACATTTATTCCGAACAACCTATGACTGTTACCATCAGTTGATATGCAGTGATGCACCATAAAATAACATACAATAATTTACGACTCAAATATATATGTAAAAATGCAAGATAAACTTGAGTATTAAAGTTCAATGATGAACACTTCAAACTATCGAAGTCCAATGATGGACACTTCAAACTAAGTCCAATGATGGACACTTCAAACTAAGTCCAATGATGGACACTTCAAACTAAGTCCAATGATGGACACTTCAAACTAAGTCCAATGATGGACACTTCAAACTAAGTAAGGAATAGTAAACTGAGTTTAGAACACAGAAAACTTTTGCACAGTTATACTAAAATTTGCAACGATGCAAAACACATTTTCGTATGCTTTTCTGCAGTGTTTAAAATCAAAATTCGTTCAAATAACTTTATAATATCGTTTGAAATTGGGAATAAAGAAATGCTATACCTTGCTTTCCAGGAGATGTGCTTTCATTTCAAAAGCACGCACGATTATTCTATCTCGTCGGTGCCTCCAAAAATAATTAAGACTGTAATGCTTGTTTCGTAATTAAAGCAAACTCCATTGGAACACAGCAAACTTTATTTAATAGATCAATTTCATAACTGCAACATATAAGTCAAAGAAAAGGTAACATCAAAAATTAACAGCCAAAAACGTATTCTCTCTTTTTTTAAATTAAAAATCATTTTCTTACTTCGAGCGAGAACCGCACGCAGCTCTCGTGTTGGCGTTTCAAACATTGCCATTTATTAACATATATATTTCAAATTCAACTATTTCAAAAGTACAAGATTATTATTGCAACAATATCTAAAGCTGTTACAAAGTTCGTAAAGCTCTTCTGAGTAATGAAACCAGAGATGAACATGAAGAAATTGACACTTAATTGAAATACAAAACAGTTCAAATAGCAAAGGAAACAGCAAGGTGTAAAACAGCAATAAGGTAAATTCTTCAATTCTTTTTAACACGCAGATCCTTAATAACTCAGATCACCAAAATCCCTCACGAAGCGAAGTTTAAGGCAATGCAGGAGCCCAGCACAGTCACTAGACTCTGAATGAATACCTGAATTGATTCTCCCGGCGTTCATGGTCCTAAGGTGTCTGTTCTTTATTGCGCATTTTTTAAATGGTATTAGAGCTCACCTCGCAACAATGGTAATGACCTCTGCTGAATAGATGGTAGAAACCCTTAATACATTCTACTGCAAAAAAATATATGCACTCAGAAAGAATTGAGCCGCAACTACGAAACTCGCCAGTCGTATAGTGTTAGAGTAGATAAACAAATATTTAAAAACCGGGGTCAAAAAAGCCTTATATTTACGAGTAGCAGCACAAAAAATGTGAAAATCAGAAGGTGGTAAAACCATTTTTAGCAGCTATAAAACCGATACTTGGTTGGACATTAAGTCTATTAAGTTGCCAGTGTCCCTCTGCGGTAGATTGTGCCAAAAATAAAGCAACTGGTCAGCGAATTATACATGTTGGAGCAACTGGTCAACGTATTTGTACCGGCTGAATTTGCCTGCCCAACATGTTCCAAACACGTTCGATAGGCGACAAGTTTGGAAACATGGCAGGCCAGTCGAAGATATTAATAAGTCAAAGACATTGTTGGGAAAGTTGTGTTGTATGTGATCGAGCATTGTACTGCTGGAAAACAAAACCTGGACGACTTGCTAACATAGACAGTACGATCGGCTACAAAACGTCATTAAAGTACCTGCGAGCAGTCAGAGTACCCCACAACACGACTAAGGTGAATGACCGCCCGAGTTGATCGCTTCCTAAACTGTCATAACCTGTGTTCTGGCTCTGTGCCTCTCGGTGACAAATGGTAGACTGGACCGCTCACCTTTGTGTCTTCAGATACGTATACGACAGTCATCAGAATTGAGAGAAAAGCGTGATTCGTCGCTGACGATCACATATCTCCAATCGGACACTGTTCAGCCTGAGCGAGAACGGCGCCATGCAAGACGACACTGCTTATGATGGCGTGTCAATAGCGTCTTAATGGACTTCGAGATCTGAGCCCAGCGTCATCTAGTCTCCTGCAACTCGTATTTCTGGATATTCCGATAGAGTTAGCAACTGCTGTTGAATAGATGATAGCGTAACTATTGGTGCGGACGTGGCAGCTCTTTTAATTGCACAATCACGTCGTACATTGGTCGCCCTGGGCGTCCAGAGCCACTACGGCGGCTGACTATGCCTTTGCTGAACCACAAGTTCCATCAACGGACAACAACCATCGCTTTGACCAATATGCCGGCCGATTCGCCTGTTCAACCAACGGCCTCCTTTAGCCTATGATGCGACTCCTCTCAAACGCTGACAACTGTTCGTAAGTGCCGTCGAATACGTCTTAAAGGCATCTTTCGTTATAATGTCATGCATACAAGCCGTCAGCGTAGTTGTCACACGCCCGACCTGCCCTATTACATTGAACCAGCTGCGTACATCAAACGCGCGTTGTATCGCTCCACAGCCTTCATTGGTGCTTCAAGTTTAATTATTTGCGTAACTTACGAAACCACATTTGCATGCCGCGTTTCGTAGGGTTGTGACTCGGTTTTTTCCTGGTGCATATATTATTTTTTTTCCAGCAGAGTGTATTTCTTCCCCACATCACTTCCGCTTAACAGGTTTAGTTTCGTGAAAAGTGCACAATTGAAAGCTAATTTGAAGTACATTATCAATTGAGATGGAGAAAATAAGTGCTGTGCGATGATAACAATGCGAGTTACTGTCATAAATGAGGGAAGATCTTAAAATGCCTCTTTTTTAAAGTAATAGATTAGAAGACCATCTGCCTAAAGGAAATAATACTTTCGTGGACTGATCAAAGTGAGTTACTAGTAAAACCTAAAAGTAAAACAAAAATAGTAGGGAAAAGCAAGACGGGGCAATAAGCTTTTTATCTGTATAGATGCTTAACGGAGTTAGAAATTAGTTTCATATAGTATTTTCCGCAATGTCTAAAGAATGTTAACACGGGCGTTAAGAAAAAAAGAAAAAGATATGATAGAATACACTGACTACCAATAAGTATTTGGACACCTATGCAAATGACGATATCTGCGGTCCTAAGGTACGTCACGGACTCCGCCGGTATATATCGTGTAGGAAACAGCATCGGCTTTAGTCGCATGCAAGATGCCTCGCAGTTCGGAGCTCTCTGATTTCGAGAAAGGTATAATTATCGGGTATCACAAATGTGGCCGATCCTTAAGGGACATATCTAGCTATCTGAAGTACCCAAAATCGACAGTGGCCTATGTGATTAAGAAGTGGAAGGTGAGCGGTGATTGTCAGAATGTGCCCCGAGTCGGCAGACCAACGAAACTGGGAGTTAGAGCCCGACGAGTGCTGTCCAGTGAAATTTGGAAGAACCGCACCCAACCGATGGACCTCATCCGCGAGGAGTTTCAACAGGCATCCGGGAGTATTGTTGCAATGAATACCATCTGTAAGGAAGCACATCTGCTTGGTTTTCATGGTCGTGCTGCTGCCCATAAGCCTTTGATCACAAAGTCCAACCGCGCTGCTCGGTTAATGTGGTGCAAAGCACATCGAAATTGAACCGTAGATCAGTGGAAACGGATTCTTTGGAGTGACGAATCAAAGTTCACCTTTTTCGGACGGCAGGGTCTGGGTCTGGCGTCTACCTGGAGAACGTCTCCTGCCAGAATGCATTATGCCAACAGTCAAGTTCGGCGGAGGGGGAATTATGGTCTGGGGGTGTTTCGCCTGGTATGGGTTGGGACCCTTGGTCCCCATTCGTGGTAAGCTCAACTCCGATGCCTACTGCACTATTTTGGATGACAATGTTCTTCCTACGTTGTGGCAGTTTTACGGGTTGGACCCCTGTTACTTTCAGGACGACACTGCCAGTTGTCAAGTTTCGACGTTAACCAAGACTTGGTATGGTGCCAATGGAGTTCATCGAATAGTCCATTCAGAGGACTCTGGGCAGTCCCACTCAGGGCCTGCCCAGAGTCCAGACCTGAACCCTATCGAGAACCTCTGGGACGAGTTGCATCGCCGAATTCAGGGGTGCACTACCCGTGCAAAATCGGTGAAGGAACTTCTATGTCTTCTTCAAGCTGAGTGGAAGAAAATACCACTAGCTGTCATACAAAGACTTGTGGAAAGTATGCCCCGGGGGGTCCACGCTATAATTACCTCTCGTGGAGGCTCTACCAACTATTGATTTTGAATAAAGTTAGTTTTTCTTTTCTATCACAGGTGTCCAAATACTTATTGGTAGTCAGTGTACAATAAACCATCTGGGCAGGGGGGAAGAATTTATGACAATTTTATTATATTTTAATTAAATATTATTTTAAAAACTACACTAAGTGCTTATCATTTTAAATCTTTTCATTTATGGCATTCTTGCAGTAATAATAATTTTATCAGGCCATTTCTGAATTATTAGCAGTTCCGGATTACGCTTGTATGTCCGTACCTTAATCAACATTAATCAGGAGTTCAGTGCGTCTAGAATTCTTTATCAGTGTAGCCACATTATTTTGCTAACTAAATGGTAAAATAATGGGAAATATATCAAAATAATTAAAATTCTAGTCTATTGAAATTCTCCAATGAATAAGCAATAAATATTGTACGTCTCAATTAACAAAGCAAGTTAAAAACAAGTTCTCATTCATAGGGTGTGACTGCTTGTGAAGGACAGATCTTTTTTATAGTGACATCCAGATCTTGAACAAATTTTGTTTATTTCTTTGAAAGGAACGAAGGTAAAATAATTCCTACAGTGTATGAAATGTCGTATTTAGACGTAGTTAGTTTATATTTTAATTTAGTAAGTTTTCTATTGTTCTATGGCTGAAAACTTTGAAATAAAAATTTCTTACGTAACATTTTAATGGTTTTTATCTTAGAAATATCTATATATTTTTACGTTAAAAATATTTATAGTCATTTCCAATATTTTGAGGGCGTTAGGTTACGTTATGCTAATACGGCACTTATAATGCCGGTGGCATAAGATCTTTAATTTATCTCTCAAACAGTAACTGCTTAAAAACTGATCGATTTAAAAGCAGTAAACAGTGTACTATTGTACGCTATTTTAAATATTAACTTCTAGATTCATACATACAGATAGATGACTTACCTTCGAAGTAGAGTAAAAGAAATTTTTTAAAATAAATCTATTTATTACCACGTCATCCTTACGTTTACACAAGCTATACAATCACAGAGGTCAGAAAAAAAAAAGTTGGAGTCAAAATGACACACGTTTAAGTAAACGTAAGCTTGGCCTTAAATATTTCACAAAGCAAATGCGGCTGACGGGACTAAAGCCAATAAATCATCATTTAATTTAGTTTTATTTGTATATCTGTATATATATATATATCATTGATATGATTTATAATATATAAAACTGATATGTTTTATGATTATTTGCATCGTTACTGGGAATAATTTTTATGAAAAAGAAAAAATATATGAGTTTAATAAGTTTCCCTAACGTAATTTCATAAAAATATATAATATTTCTAACTACACATCTCATTATTTAAATGCATCTTTTATTTAAATCAATCATAATGAAAAGTAGAAGCAATATTCTTCTAGAACTGCCTTTATTGCTTTTAAATCCCTTAGTCTAATTATCTGCCGCCCAGCCGGTGTAGAGGTTCATAACCGATACGCCGTCGCATGGACGGAAAAAGAATCTACTATCCACCGCCGGCGGCATTCATTGAATCAGTGATGGTATTATTACAATGCTAAACTGACAATGTCATCTTTACAAGTATGCCGCCCAGACGGTATAGTGGTTAGAGGAGCCGGCTACGATACCAAAGGGCGCGGGTTCGAATCCCAGAGAAGGCATGGCTGTAACTGTCCGTCCCTTCATAGGAGGCAAAGGCGGCCCACCTATTAGGTGCCTCTACAATAAAGTGACTACCACATCTGGCACTTAGCAGTGGCCAAGCCAAAGTCGGCTGAGGGCCCGCCATTGGAGGGAGGAAAAAATCTTTAGCTCATCTGCGCGGTAAAGTATTCTGTGAGCCGTTAGGCTAACATACTACACCTAGAAATTACTGTTGTTACGTAGCTATGTTGAGTCAGAAGTGCTTGTCTTATTGTAACCCAAGTTGGGTCATAAAATTGTTCGAATTAAAGGGTCTTATACACCCTTCTTCTGATTTCTGTTTTGTTTTATAAGGCTAGAAGATAATTCTTCAATAATCCTTTTAAAGTCTAATTTGTATGTTCCCAAAGAGACATAGACTTTACAAAGTCCTACAAAATTATCTTTTTGTGGTATCTTCCATATAGTAGTTCCATCCAAGCAGTCGTTACCATTTTGTGCGTTGCCGAGCAAGCGTTTATTCAGCGATTCATATTAAAAAAAAATTTCTTATAAACAGGTTTTATAGTATTCAGTATTTCGCGAGATACTTCTTTACTATTCTTGTAAACTTTTATTTAGTTTCGCGCGTGGTATTTGTCATTGATTTTTACTCTATTTCCTGATAAGCTATCAACCTCAAATTATATAAACACACTGTTTATGGATGACAATACAGTGTAGTGAAGCGAGGTTTCAAAATTCGATTTATATTTTTCTTGAATTTAATTAGGAAACCATTTTTTGCACATATCTTCGTTTAATGAAAGAAGTAAAACTTCCAGAATTTTACGGTTTGCACCATCAGATAGAGCGGAAAATTTCTTTTGAATGAAATTTATATGAGATTTTTAATGTAATTTCTGACTTTCTTGGCAAAATCATTGAAGGTTTTCAATGTTCGTTGGAGTTCTTCAGTTGATGTAACATAATTGTTAGAAGTAAAATGATTATTTATTGTTGAACCGTGATTTTTAAATTGAATAATTAGATTAAGAACGTGTCATTTAGACTGAAAAACATGAAAAAAGTAAAAGTCTGAAAGCTTTCAGATTTTATATTACGCACAAAGGGGCATTTTTTTAACGTTTTGTGTGTTACCGTTATTTATTAAATATCATGTTCTTCGCACTTAAACCACATAAAATTCATTTCAACAGCAATATCACAAAACATTTAAAAACACAGTGCCTTTAGAATTTGCAATAGACAATCTCGCGTGCTGGAGATAAAAATGTTTTTTTTCCTTGCAGTGTTACCGTAGCTCGCTTTAAAATCGTTGATTTTGTTAATTAAAATTCATTAAAGTTGTACAAAACACGAAATGGATAATAAAACAAATTCCAAATTCGGGCTCATGTTTGGGAGGAGAATTACGTTATTCAAAATTGGATGGTTCTAGATACCGTCGTTTTCTCACGATGCGAGAAACATTCACGCAAATTCTTCGTTATTTAATTTCTTTAAACATAATACAGTACGATAATATGTGGTGGCAACAATTTAAAAAGTCAAGCGTCCTTTATAGTGAAACGTCACAAAATGGCGTTTTGAAACTAATAGGCCTTCTGAGCTACCGCCGCTTTGGGCTAAAAATAATATATGTATTTATAAATAGCTTTAGTTTTATGTTAATAGAACAGTTAATTACGAAGTAGAAACAAGGCAATCAGTTAATGACTGATATAAACAACTGAAGATATCGGGAGAAACGTAGAACAAAAATCAGTAGAAACATACACAGAGTAATGATCAGTTGATAAACGAACGAACTAGGCTAATCTTTGCTCTCGTTATTTAGTGTAATCTTTGCTTTCAATCAGTATAAACATCTCTCAGTCTGTTCGGATAATTATCAATTGAGCTATGCGTGCAGGGAACGATTATTCAAATACTCTGTCCAATGTGCTTGAAATTCGTAGCAATTTAGGTCTTATCTGATCGGAACTCAAGTGTGAGTTTCTAGAACCAATCACGTTATTTGAAACCATTTATGATACATTAAATCTTCACGTAAGATAGTATTGAAAGACGGCAAAAGTAGAAAAATGGCAAACTTCAAGTAAGGACTGTCAGTTTAAAAAAGGCTAACTTTATCAATGCAGCTGAAGAGACCGTAGTGAAAAACAACATGAAATGTTAGAATAAAACGAATTGCAAAATATGAATTGTGCTGCTATCAACATAATCAGACGAGAGTTTGTTCCATTGGAAAATACTTTGCTGAAAAAGTGAAAGTAATCATATGAATTGAAGGAATATTGAGGAACTTTTCGACAAAAGAAGCGTTTTGTTTTCGTTGGCGAGAAAATTTAACTTTAGACTCTTAGTGAGGAAACTTAATTCTATCTGTTTCTTTCCAACTCTGTTTCAACCAAGATGAACGTTAAAACTATACCTAATTCTGCTTTTACATTTACTTTTTTTACACGAATTTGATTTAATATGAATTAAAAGTAAATAATTCATTTTCTTCTTGTGCGTGTGATTTTGATTCAACAGGAGTAAGATAAACTAATTCTAAGTTATTTTGCCCCTCTGAATTCTAAGAAAAAAAAAACAATTTTTATTTGTGGCTTAACAGTACACGTACGCACGAATAGTTTAACAAATGTTTCATTCCCAAAGCCAGATGTGACATATGAATGCAAATGCCTCGATTTAAAGTTCTCTTAAGTCTTCACAATGTACCTGGCCATTCTATTCTAGCATGTTTTTTGGAAGAGGGGAAGAATTTTGACTCCAAGTTAGATTAATTTCTCTTTGGTTGCAAACTACTTTTTTCAGTCAAAAGTCCCAGCTAACATGCATCAAGATTTGTCATACATTCAAATCAAGAATGGTAAGTCAGTGTCAAGTTAATATTTAGTAAAGCAGGGACTCTTAACCAGAGAGGAATTTCAGCTTGGGAGGGAAATTTCGTAGTTTCAAGGGGAATGCGGTCAGCCTGTTGTTTAATGTTAAGGTTTTAGTTTAAAAATATAAAAAATCTACTTTTATTAAAGTTTTTGTATTTATCGATATGTTCCATACTTTTTTTGTTTAATTTGTAAAACACATTAAAATTAATTAATCTAAATTTAAATGTGTATGTATAGCATATGTCATATACGTCCAGTTTTAGAAAGGGAAAGGGGGAGAGTGATGGGCTAACATGTTGCAAAAAAGATTGAGCACACTGATTTAAAGGAATCAAGCAAATTATTTTTTATTGATTTTTCACACTTATTCCCTTTATTTTAATCAAATGAAAAAAAGCTTGGTTTCATGAAAGGCTAACTTTTTGTGGTTTTCATTGAAGAGAAAACTATATATATATAAAATTTCTGTTTAAAATGAGACTTTACAAGGCAAGAGATGCCCCTGCTATCGATCGGTTAAGAAGTGGATGTGAAAAGTGGTTCTGCAAGGTCATCTGTTGTCAAAAGTTATGCTGTACAAAGCCCGCTGCAAA
Organism: Stegodyphus mimosarum; assembly: GCA_000611955.2. Taxonomy (NCBI): domain Eukaryota; kingdom Metazoa; phylum Arthropoda; class Arachnida; order Araneae; family Eresidae; genus Stegodyphus; species Stegodyphus mimosarum. Next base: position 8,018 of record KK117992.1, on the reverse strand, counting down.
GTGTCCAACCATTCAAAAAATTCTGAAAGCTTTGAGATTTTCTATTACGCCTAAAGAGGCGTTTTTTAACGTTTTGTACGATATCTGCATTTATTAAATATCATGTTCTTCGCACTTAAACCACATAAAATGCAATTTAACATCAATAGCAAAAATATATTTGAAAACAGCATATCTTTAAAATTTCCGATACACAGTCTCGCGCGTTGGAGATAAAAATGTTATTTTCCTTACAGTGTTGCCATTGCTCGTTGTGTTGCCATTTTAATCAAAAATTCGTTAAAGGTTTACAAAATATGAAATACATAATAAAATAAACTCGAAATTCAAAATTCGGGCTTCCAAGTTCCCGCGTTCGGTTCGAGGACTATGTTATTTAAAATTTGATGTGTTTAGGTACCGTTGTTTTTTCACAATGCGAGAAACATTGATGCATTTATGCAGATTTTTCATTATTTAGTTTTATTAAATATAATACATAGTGATAATATTTGGTGGCAACAGTTTGAAAGTGAATGAACGCAGAAAGTGAAACGACGCAAAATGCGTTCAACGCAATTGGCTAAAAAAAGCACACACGAATGCACATGCACACAAATATGTATATATATGAAATAAAAAGAGTTCAAAATTTTCTTTCTGAGAAATGGTAAATAATGTTGAAATAGTATAGGTAGTAATATAGCTGATACAAAAAGAATTTCAATAAGTTTTTTACCCTTCTTAATAATTTAATATTTCCTGTTTCTAACGAGGCAAAACCATCAATAATAGTATATTAGTTCCAAATCTACTTGATCACTTAATTATATCGTTACATAGGACGACCACGTTTGAAAATGAATAACTAGGTTTGAACTATGTTGCCATAAGCTATGCTGCCATAAAATGGCAATGTTTGAGAAACGCGCTTCAGAATGGATATGTTTGAAAGGTTTTTTAACTGGTGAAAATGAATATTATTTACAACTCTGAAGTTTGCTGAAGCTTCTTTTCCACTAAGAACACTAACTGACAACATAAAAATATTCTTAATGTTGTTTTCAAATTTAAATACAAGTGAACCAACTTACTTGGATTAATATTAAATGATAAAAGCTTGTAGTTGCTTTAATGTCCAGAGTTACAGAAACAACGAGGATTTTAAAATGAGATATTTCTGGCTGAATTTCTGCAGCATTTATACATATTTGAGTGCTATATATTATGAGGTGTTGGTTTTAAATTACCTAATATTTATCATAAGTTAAAAATTAAAATCGCAAAATAGTATTTCATTAAAATTTTTGTATCCTCATTTTCTTTGTGAGATTAAATCATCTAACAGTTCCTTTAGTTTCTATAATGAACAAGTTTTTGTCTAAAATTTAGTTTTCTTATCAATTCACACTTGATAATCTGACTTATTAACTCTTCTTTTCCATTTCTGGTCAAAAACTGTTAATATATTTATATCTAAAGCTAAACTTTTATTTTCTAAAAATACACGGAGAAAAATATTCTCTCAGCTGCTGCCAAGAAAGAAAGACGTAACTACTTTTAGTATGTTGTAAAACTTAAACAACATAAAGAGACAACGATCGTCATCAAAGAAGGTGTTCGAAATTACGACCGGGACCGTGATGCAGGAACCGTGCGTCATGCATCTTCCATGCGATTTTCCATTCGTGACGCAGATCTTCCATGTGCCAGAGACGTCAGGCCTGCATCATGGCCCGGGTCGTAATTCCGAACACCTTCTTTGATGGTGGTCGTTGTTTGTTTTTGCTGGTGGTTGTTGTTTGTTTCTGCTGTACTCCAAATAACAAACATGTTTTCTCACCCGTTCGTGTCCTTTCTTTCTTGATTTTTGTGTTGTCACTACCGCGCCAGGAAAGCGTTTCCGACTATGCATTGCTACGTAATTTCCTACCGTCTACCCTGTCTCTCCTGAAAGTTTGTCACAGCTGTACTGATACACTCTGTAATGTAATGTAAAGGGCGAAGCCCTCAGCCCCCCTAGCCGAATAAACGGCCTTATGGCTACTGATACACTCTGTAGAAGAACGGTTACAACGAAACTTTTTTTTCCCCCTATAAACGGCGAATGCCTATACGGCGGGCTCTAGCCGTTTAATAGACATTCGCGACTACTAAGGCTGGAAGCCTGGTCATAGGCAAAGCTGTATGTAAGTAAAGCGTCGGCACTCCCATACTATAACATGACGCCAAATTGCAGCGCCAATCCACTGCAGTGGTGGCGATGTAAACTAAATCTCTTCCCCTCCTCCTTTCCCCTGCAGTGACGTCATGGAGGTTGGAAGTAAGATGGAGAGGCCGCAATGAGTTTTGACGCGATTGGATGTAAATATTTTGCAATTGCGTCGTAATTATATATATAAATGTATATATTTTCTATTTGTACAGTATTTCAGAGTCCTAAATATACGAAAAAAATACATTTTTAAGCAAAGTTTATTGTTATTAACATTAAAATTATGCATTATTTCTTCTCCACTTACAGAGCTTCTACCTAAAATACTTTCTCAAATATGACATGATTTTTTCTCTTTTTATTTTAATAGTGAAATACATTAAATAGTACATAACTTTCTCTGAATATTTCTGAAAGGGAATAAAAAAAAGATTTTTTAAAATATTATTTAAAACTTGTACCTGCGTTATTATAAAATATAGGGGAATAATTCTTTTAATTATCAGATTTTTTTACCTTTAATTTCAACAATACATATCCTAAAACTCGTCTTTATTACTTCCTTAAAACTCTTCTTTATTACTTCCTTAAGTACGCATCGTCTCAAGGAAACGTGTAGAAATGTATTCCATCGGATTTCGACGAAATCTTACTCTTGCAATCCTTAATCCGCAGTATCGATACGCCATTAGAGAAAATTTTAAATAAAAATTGGTTCTGAAAAGAGCCTTTTGTAATTAAAAAGTACAAAATTAATAAGTTATAAATAAGCACGTTAGAAGCTAACAAGATTTCGATAGAATCAAACAAACAACCAAATCAAAACAACCAATGTCTGAAAAGAAAAGGAGCATGCGCAGTTTTACTGATTGTGTTTCCACATCGCCACCGCTACGAGCGCTGCGGTCGTTACGAAGCGCAATTTCTCCCATTGAAGTGTCGACGCTTTACTTTCATACAGCTTTGGTCATAGGTGAGATTTTCATAGCACTTAATAGGTGGGTTACCGCTGCCTCCTGTAAAGAGACGGATAAATTACATCCATGCCTTCTCCGGGACTCAAACCCGGGTCCTTCTGTACGGTAATTGGAGTCACTAACCTCTTTCCCGTCTTGACGGCTGAACGAAATTTGATATGTGTAGAATGTAATATCGAATGTCGCCCAAAGTTATTGAATATATCATTGCAGGAGTTAAAATTTGGGTATAACCTTTAAAAAAATAATAAAGTACCGAATTAAAATCGACACCTTTCTGAGAGAAAAAATGTTTACTTTTTTAAAACGCTGCATTCTTCACAAGGAGAAAATTCAAGCACCTTTTGCAAAATTTTGCTTATTTGCGAGTTTAAAGATAAATCCTGGAAAAACATCCGATAAGAGGCGAATGCCTGGCAAGAGATAATAAGAACTTGCTAAATCCTTCGTCATAAACATATCTTTGCGCTACTATACAGTACATTCTTTCATAAATTGGGGTTAACTTTGAAAAGCGGGCCATTCATCCTAAATTAGAGAACACTTCTTTTGTAAATATACAAAAGCTCTAAGTACTTTTTTTTTTTTTTTCAATAAGAGCTTTTAAAATTTCTTCGCTCGAATACAGTAAATATCGTAAATATTGCGTATAAATATCGTAGACTATACAGCGTGTTCACGGAATTCCTTACACGATCTTTATTTTTGTAGCCGTTGGTAGTAAACCTATACTTCCAGTTACAAAAATGTTTTGCATGATACAAATATTTATGTTTCGGCATTTTTAACATTAACGAAATAAATTTTTTAAAAATTATGAAATTTAACTTTTTGTACGGTTTTCTGGTTCCCACACTTATATTTATAAAAACATTGAACTCGTTATAAGGAATATAATACAAAAAGTTTGATTCCTGTTCGACAAAAATTAAAGGAGATTTTTAATTAAAAAAATTTTCGATCTTTGATGTCATATTCAATTTGTATTGAGGGGTTGATTAATAAATTGCAATAGTTCGAGGTTGGTTTTCCTCACTCAAATGCCATTGAATGATTATTGTTTTGCAATTTACTAGTGTCTTTAATTTATGATTTAGGGGTTCGTAAACATTTCTATATACAGAAATTAAGGACTTTTAAGGGTCATTAATGAAAAAAATTAAGAACCTATCAGCAGAGGGAATTTAATAAACGAAAGCAATTATCCATACCGAACTACACTTTTATAATACCACTGTAATAATTCTAAGACTAAAATCTGTAAATCTAAGGTTGCATCATTATTCAACATAACGTAATGTTTAACATATTTACACCTGTAATTTATGATACTGATTCTAAAACGATAATAGCATAGTTACGCATATAAAGCTAAGAAACATGTTTCATAGCGACAACGCACAATAAAATATTTATGCGTCTTTTTAAATTGAAAATTTTTTAGATATTTTGACTAATGTACACCATTCTTCTCTTTGGCATCTTTTCTAAATTTATTTGTTTCAATAAACATAATAATACTCTCACTAGTTTCTGCTTCCTCCGCTAATTTGTTAATGTTTTAATAATATACCTTTAAAGAATAATTTTTCTTTATGCAATCAAATTCTTTCACATTAAGTTTCGTATTCACTTTAAGATTTCGAATGTAATTGAATATTTCCGTTATTCTAAAGATGTACACTGTGGGGGGGGGATAGAGGACAGTTCTATATCTCCCATTCTACTGGGCCGATTGACAAAATTCAACTTGCGTTTTTCATCTCTCAGAAGCGCGACTTAGGATATATATCAGATTCATATATAGCATTGTTTTAATACAGGTATTTTGACACAAAATTGGACTTTTTCTAAAATGACATGCCGATGTTTTTCACATTTCGATTATACGACTCAAACTAAGCCAAACTGCTAAATTTTGTAAAAATCGCACGAGTAGTTTTTATAAAGTTAGCTCTCAAAATTTTAGCTCCTCGATGTTAATTTAATTTGGTATACATTTATTAATATCTTTTTTTCTTATTAAACTTATTTGATTCTTGCTTTCACATTTCGAAATTTAGGTTCATTCCAAATAAATTTCTCCCATTTTTTATGTTTTATTTTAAAAATTTGTATTTTAAAATAATTTTTATAAATTTTTCGGAAAAAAATATTGAATTAGGAGCTATGAAATTTTTACCATCATCTTAAAGTAGATGTATTTCTAAGCATAGCTGGAAAGAAGTAGAGTTTTTTATTCAAAATTTCCGAAGATATACGTGAATTTATATATCGGCGGGTTTTGAAATGTGTCATATTTGCTGAAAGCCATAATAACGTCAAATGTGGTTTAGGTTTTGGTTAAAATTATTTGAAAGCAGGAACGATGTGACTTTTTTTCCGCTCATGCACAACGTAAAAAGGGAAAGGAAAATAGGTTGCCATATTTTAAGAAGTTTGCCAAGTGAATTATTCTTGGCGCAAACTGAAAAAAAATGCGCCAAGATAAATTTTTGAATTTCTCCGTAAATTTCGCATCAAATTTGATATTTAGGCATAATTTGAGTTGTAGAATCGAAATATCGAAAAACATTGGCATGCCATTTAAAAATGTCCGATTTTGTGTCAAAATACGTTATTAGAACAATGCTATATATAAATCTAATATATATATACCAAGTCGCGCTTTCAAGACATGGAAAACGCAATTTGAATTTCACCAATCGTCCCAGTAGAACGGGAGATACAGACCTGCTTCATTTTCTTTTTGTTTCGCGCTGTGTACTTATACTGGATATGGCGGAAGTATTCCACCGCTTCTGGCATGAGGGGCTAATTTACAAATTAATAAATCTGAATTGCCACTGTGCAGTGTTGCTAGTCCAAAAAGTTCATTTAATGACGTTGGCGCAATATCTGTCGGTTTGTAAAGACAGTAATTTCGGTTTTTTAGAGTAAAATATCAGTTTTTTTCTATAAAAATGAACTTTAATCAGTGAAATATCTTTTATTCTGTTCGAAGACTTTTTGCCATCTTTAAGGCAATTTCATGATTCAGTGCTCACAGAATTTCTGGTTTTTATTAGCAAAAAATTTGACCAAGTAAGATTGGAGATCATCGTTACCACTGAAATTTTTACCATTTAAGAAGTTTTGTAAACTTCGAAATAAATGATAATGCGATGGTACAAGGTCGGAGCTACACGGGGGATGCGACATTCATTACTCCAGAAAGCTCCAATAATTTCGAACAGTTTCGATTAATATCATTATAGCAAATTATTTTCTCTTTTTATTGCCATTGAGTTGCTTGAAAATGTAATCTAATATGACACTAGGCTCTTAGTCGGATAAACGGGATTCTGCTGTAATTACATTCTAATTCCAAAAGCGCTTTTTATATTAGGAAAGAAAATAAATAACTTTTCTTCTCAATAAATGAAAGCAATATTATTTACTATTCTAAGGAAATAAACCTCTCTTTAGAAAAGGCCTTTAATACAGCATTTTTTTTAGAAAAGGAAGGAGCTCTAATTTGTATTTGCCATCTCAAAAGGTAGAAAATTCACCTCATGACTTATCGGACAAACATTTGCTTCTGAACTTGATGTTAGGTACAGGTACAAGTATACGGGACACCAAAATTTCATCACTAGTCTTATAGGTGTATTTCCACCGCACTAACTGTGCAGCTCCACTCCAGATTTGATAGAGAACATCTCGGAATTCTGCGATTCTCTGAATGTTTTTCTAGTTAACAGATCGCTGGGCACATGGACAAAAGACCTAGAAAACAAAAGCCAAGTTTTTTACTATGGGCTTTTCTTGTTTCTTATATATGTTTCTTGCATTTTTAATTTCGCTAATTCATTGCTAGTTCATGTAATTTTCAGCGTGTCACCATTTTGTAAAATGGCGATCTGATAGCACGAAAGATTCAAGATTTATAAAATTTCGCGTTTTTCTGCAAAATACGAATAATTTCTATTAATGTAAATTCTTAGAGTTTTGTGAACTATTGTTAAAACATTATCCATCCATTTTTCAATTTTTCTTTTAGTGCTTGATTGTATGGTGGGGTGATACGATCGGTCTCTTATTTTCGAAATTAGCGAGTCCAAGCCATTTCAGTCAAAAAATTAGGAAGCGTTCAAAATTTTTAACTACAGACTTCTTGCTGTGCTCTGTAAACTAAAATTTCATTCTAAAGGCATTTTAAGCTACTTATTTGTATTAAACGCAATTTCTTTCGTTACATAGTTTTGATTTAAATCACTTTTCAAATCTGCCTTTATAAACACATAATTATCAATAAAAATTCATGTAACTGTTTACTGTCAAAGAAACATCTATAGCGCTCCTTTCTGGACGGCGCCTGCTTGTGAAGGCCTGCAAGCCCTCTGCCGCCTGCGCTGTTTATACATATTATAAATTTATACATATGGTACATACACACACACACACACACACAGATATATATATATATATATATACACTCTCTCTTATTTTAGTTGTTGTTAATTGATGGTAGATTGGTTTATCCCCTTGATAAGTCCATTAATCTGCTAACAATAGCAATAACTAGTTTTTCAATACTTAAATAGGTTTTACCTTTGATTTTGGCATTTTTGCGATTTAAGTTTTTTCTTAATTGTTTTTAAAGCAAAGGAGGACTAGATTTTTTTTTAAAATTCTGACAATATCTTTTTGATGATGATTTTAAATTGAATTTCTGTTCCTTGGAGATGTTATATCGAAAGTTTTTCTTATTATAATTTACTGTGAATTATTGCTTTATATATATACACTCATGGACAAAAACATTAGCGCACCAAGAAGGAGTCGTCAAAATGAAACGAAATTTT
>KK117991.1:275606-359775 GCA_000611955.2 Stegodyphus mimosarum | reverse complement strand
AATGCAGTGATACTTTTCGAAGTATGACTCATTTCTTTGTTTAGATGAAGTTTCACTCTTTGAAAGTTAGTGAGATAAAGAAATGGAATTTGCTCTCTTTTTCCTGCCATTACGAGAGAATTTTGCTATAATCATAAACCACCTCTGGAAACCTTTTTTTTTTTTGCGTTGATAGAGCAGATTTGTATATTTCCCCCCTTCATTTTCGGTAATAAATAGACCTTTTTTTGTTGCAACCGTATAGATAAATCTATGCTTCATCAAGGGTTTAATGTATTTCCATTTTTCTCCCGCTAAGTAGTTTTCATACGGGGTTCTATAAATTATTCTGCGGTGAGCCATACGTCTCAGCAAAAGCTGGTGAACAACACTATGTTTTTTTTTTATTTTTTTTAAGTTATAAATCTTAGTTTATTGTTTTGTTTATTTTTGATACAGATGTATTTAAAGACTTTGCAATTGATTTTTGCGTTGGCGAATTTCATGTAGTTATCAGTGATGTAACTTTAGAAACTTTAGAAACAGTACGTACCTTTTTCGGATATTTGTTTGGGATCTTCTTTCCGTGTTGCAGTAGTGATTAACCGTTTTTCTCTTTCTGATTAAAAATTTTGCTTGTTTTGCAGTTAGAAATTTTAATAACATGCATTCCACTATGCTTTTGAATTATGGAATAGGAATATTTCTCTTCGGAAACTGCAAAAACGTATCTTTCAAAACACAGCTTGCTTGCATGTGACATTTTGAAAAAAAGAAGCTATTTAAAAGCAGCAGACGAAATTTCTCATTTCGAATAATAAGCTGTTGCTTTGTTGAAAATTTGTATTCTGAAAAAATATTTGATTTTCTTTGTTCTTTATCGAAATCGTTTTGAAGATGCCCAAACATCCTGCATACTTCACAAACACCAAGGAATGATTCATCATTTTCAAAAATTTATTTATTAATTTATTTCATTTTCTTCCACAAAAATAAGTCTTTTTAATCATAATTTTCATTAAAATTATTTAAATGCGTGTATACATATATACATAAAAGGAAGAAATTTCGGTAATGTGTATATAATTAGCAAAGCACGTTATTTCTACATCTTTATTTCTCATGAAAGTTTCTGTAAAGACTACGTGATGCTTATCTATGGAGAGCTCAACAAACGTATAAACTAATCGGAAAGCTCGCAAGCAATCTTCGGCTATAGCGACGGATTTTACTCTCGAACGTAGGACTTAATCTTACACTCCTTCAACTAGGTTTTCTAACTCTCCCCTTCGAAACTATGAAGGAACTGCAGAAAATGCATACCGAAATCCTTAAATTCCAAACGCTCTGTTCTGCAACGAAAACTGCACCCTCTTCGGAGCCCTAAAGCCAAAATACATGAATTAGCTTCTTCCCATTCTTGTAACTCAGCAGTGAAATTCACAGACGAAAACGCTTAAGTCATCTTTAATTTGAAACTGTTAAGAAGCATTTCTTCTTCATCATTTCTTCTTCATTAAACAAATATGGATAAAAGTATCGTACTTTATTCTCCCTGAGAGAAAGTTAATTAGTACTTTTATTTGCTTATTTATGAGGTATATTCATATGATATACATCATACTCTGCTTTAGTCAGTTTCCCTTAGAAAATCCTCTACAAAGGTATCTCTTTCCTTAGGCAGATAGTCATCGAGTGCTCTACCATAATTAAATGAAACCAAACCATACTCTACCTTGGATGAATAAGGCATTCTGTAGGTATATCAGATTCAAAAGATTTCTTTAATACTGATTACTATATGATTTTAGTCTCTTTTTCAGTTCATTTCTCAAAATTTCAAAAGAGCTGCCGTATTAACAAGCAAGAAAATGAAATTAAACAATTTAGTGTTTCGCTGTTTCATTTAAAATATACAGTTTTTCTCTAAATCAACAACTGGTGTTCGATAAATGAATAGCTTCAACTTAGAAAATCAATCAAAACTCAGACGCAAATTTATTCCAATTGTTGTCCATTCCGCTTCTTTCAGTTCAAAAGACGAAACTAAAAAATATTTCTACTGAACGTTCGTAGATATTGCTAAATCCATATACACTCATGTCCATAAATTAAGGATAATGCAAAATCAGGCAAAGGAAGAGTTAGAAGCAAAAATTTGGCTTATTTGTAAAGCTTATTTATTAAACAAAAGGTAAAGAGCAAAAAAAGATGCTATATGTTTGATATTATTAAAAAAATTAGCGATTTTTTCTCCCTGGAGCAAATTACAAAAAAAACCTATTTACAAAAAACCAATATTACATGGTTGGTATGATTGTTAATACATTGTATGTCTCCCAGACGATGCAATATAGTCCGTACAACGCCTAGGCATGCTGAGTATCAAATTATCGATCTGATCTTGGGGGATATTACACCACTCAAAAAGCAATGCTCTCCGAAGTTCCGTTAGACATGTAGGAGGAGGTTGACGGGCTGCAACTCGTCGGCCAAGCATGTCCCACACGTATTCTACTGGATTCAAGGACGGGCGTTGTCATCTATAAACACAAATTGTGCGCCAGTGGCGCCAAGAAACAAACGTACATGTTGTTCCAGAATGACGTCCCGATAGATTTGGCTTGTCATGGTTGCAATTTGAACATGCAGGTCAGTTCTGGAACCCAGAATAATTCCACCCCAAACAAGCACTCCTGCACCTTTTCTTGGTGGTAACGGGTACCTGGAGCTCTCCATATGAAAGTCCGGCGAGAATCAGACTGCAAGCTAAACCTGGACTCGTCGGAAAACATCACACAAACCTACTGTTGCGGTGTCCACAATGCATGCTCTCTACTCCAGGCTAACCGCAGACGACAGTGAGTTGCAGTAAGTGGAACGCATCTGACAGGTCTACGAGCATATAGACCAATCTGCGCTAAGCGTCTGTACATGGTCTGCCTTGAAATTGTCGTACCAGTGGCTGAAGACAGTTGACGAGACAGGTCTGAGGCTGTGCTCCGCCTGTTTCTTTTGGCAGTAACTGCCAAATACCGGTCCTCATTCGGCGTTGTAACTCTGGGGCGACTTGTGCTGTAACGTCTACTCACATTACCATCATCTCGGAATCGTTGCCAAAGCCTGGAGATGACACTCTGGGCAATTCCAAGTTCGTCTAATACCAGTTGGGTATCAGTTGGGTACGCCCACATTGCAGACGGCCGATAATTCTACCACGTAAAAAATCATCCAAATGCGTCCTTTGTGTCCTAACTATTCGGTTATTGCACTGAAATGCTTATAAAGCGCCTGCGAACAATTTTACTTCTTTGCCTGTATTCCTTATATATCACTCTCTTACACTCTCGTCATTGTGACGTACCATCGGTGTCATCTGGTTACTTCGTGAAATTTGCATGTGATTATTGAAGATGTGTGCAGTGATTTTACAGGTGATATATTTATTTTAGAGTTCGATTTCCGCGGCTTCGAATTATCCTTAATTTATGGACATGAGTGTATTTCGTAATTGATTTTTTTTAGCTTTCACTTTTCTTCTGGTACTTCCTTTAACATAGTCATAAGTTTTCAGGTTTTAGTAATTTCATAACAAGGAGTTTCTTTATGACTATAATTCTGTGTCATCTTTATCGAGTAGATGCAGGTTTTATTACTATATTTGTGCGTATAGCGATGAAATTCTAAGCATCTGAATTTTAAGCATATGACATAAAAATTAAAACAAATGCCAAACTACTTATAATTCGAGCAAATAAATGAATAATTTCAATAAATTCACGGCTTTTATTTGTAGCCAGCAGGATAGATGTGTAAAGTAGAAGCATTTGAAACGGAAATGCGGAACTTTATACGGGGCACAGAATCGACAAAGCAGCGAAATCTATGTTGGTGTCTGTTCTATGCCGGTGTCTGTTCTATAACAGTATCCTTCCTGTACAGATACCTAACAAATACTAATTCAATCAAATTCTTTCTCCATTGATTATATGGTGTTGCTAAGTATGCTCTCTAAGACTATATTCTGCAGGTCTATTGCATGCCGTTGTCTTTTTTGCGGCACTTTATGCTATGTTGGTGTCAAACCAATTCAGAGTCGATCATGCCTCCAGAAGGTGTAGTGGTTAGGGAAGCCTACTGAGGTACCGAAGGGGCCGGGTTCGAATCCCGAAGAAGGCATGGATGTTTGTAGTATCTTTGCGACATGGGAGCATTCTAAATATATGACGATCCGAAAGTACTCTCGAGAGGTTGGTGGGAGACCCTTGGAAGCCCCCGGGATTCTCTCCACCAAAATTGGGGTCGGAACTGAGCAAAGTCGTAGTGTGACCTATATGGTGCTCAAGGTTCTTGCCAACTACAGAAACAATCTTGCTCTCCTCGCCACGATGGCCTTGTTCTGAAGTTACTGTCAGACCAGTGAGGTAAGTCACAACAACATAGTCGTACGTAAGCTTATAACCACTCTGTGAATGTGATGTTAATCCTCTCCCTCATTGGTCCATCAATGGCACAAGTCACTGAATATTGGTAGTTCTATCTGGGTTCGATTCCAGGTGAACGGACGATGGGCGTTTTCTGACTTTTCCCATGTGTAATATGGATGCGAGCCAGTTTTTAGAAAACTTCAAATGAAAGCATCCCTTGCCTTAGGCAGATATTTCTAGCGTACTTTGCCATATTCAAATAAACGAAACCTCTTATTAATCTATCATTATCAAAGTTTCATTTTATCGAGGTGATCTTTACGCTGATAACTAATGTCTGTTGAATGCGGGTGTTGATCTTTCGCCGGTGTTACACTGTGTCTGTCCTACGCAGTATTCATTCTATGCAGTGCCATTTTTACACGCTATCGGTGCTGCAAATATAACCCTTTGAAATAGCTGTCAACATAGTACATAAGGAGTCCCGTGGAGCATTGAATACCAAAGTGGAAGAATACGTTGGTCAACTGGTGAAGAGCAACTGACATGTAATAATGTAATAAATTGCCTTTTTAGGTGAGCACTGGGATATCAGAAGTGCTCGTCAAAGATTACAACAGAGGGAATTACGTCGCGCTTGAACTTCCGGAGTAGAAGCATAATCAACGTGCCAGCAAATGAACATTATTTGCTGGCGAAAACTACAAATTGAATTAGACTGCATTCACTGGGCAGCAGAAAGCTAATAAAGTTGCTTAGTGATGTACAGATGTATTATAGGCGTGGAAGCCCGATTGGGCCGTCATCCGCTTAATAAGGTTTTTCAAAAAAAAAAAAAAAAAAACGATGATTCTGAAGTTGGATGAGGTGAATGTTTCAAAGGATATCAGATGGAAGAAGAGTGGAGATTTTTGCCCCGACGCAGTGATGACTTTGAGAGGTAATATTTCAAATATGCAAAAAGTTGCTTTCTCCAGCAGATAGAGTTTTATGAAGCTCACCTCGGATTATGTGAAGTCAAAGATCGGAGTAGCCATAACGTGGATATAGAAATAGATTGTACACTATTAAACTTCTCTGATTTTGATGGTATCTTGGAGCAGAGTAATTTTATGTGCTAGGTCATTGAGATTTATCATAAATAGTCATGAACACAAGTGCCTATTTTCAACTTGCCTAACTATTTTGGATATAATGTAGTATATTTGAATTGCATGGAACATAGCATCATTTGAGTCTTAATATATGGATTACTGACACAGAACTATGCACAATGAGAAGTATTCAGTTCTCTCCTACAGAGCGAAAGGCCATTTCTGCCTTCAGCTAGCTTTCTTACCTTCGAGTCTAAGCCACACCATTTAGGAACAAAAATGACTATTTAAGAACTTATCCTGGACATGAACATCTACTATTAGGTAAGTATCCCATTATTCTAATATACTCCGATATTAGAATAATATAATAATAATAATAATATACTCCGATATTTGATCTATAATAAAAACTCAAAGGCTGGCATGAGCACATATGCCCAAAATTTATTTCATCTCTAATTCTATGCTTCTGTATGGATAAGATAACTTTTCGTATATCTCCAATCGAAAATTACAATAGCTCATACTCCTTCAGCTCATATACAGTAGACTCAAATCCCAAACTCCTTCACCTCCTTTACAGTAGAATACAGCAGAATATACAATAGAATTTACGGTAGAATTTTGATTATCAATACCTCTGTTGTCAGAAACCTCGATTATCCGAACTGAGTAAAGTAGAAAAGGACAATTTTCTGTAATTAATCTCAAAAGCTAGGCTTTTGATGAAGATTTATCACATTTGAGACTTTTAAAACATGCTTCTGCGCAATTATAGCTGTTATGTTATCCAATAGGTTAAAAAGTTCTCGATGCTCTTAAGCGACTTTTTTAAAAGAAAAGAAGTATCTTCAAATAGACTTACTTTTCTGAAGTTCAAGAATTATGCTTACGTGTCCACTTAAGATTAAGATGATATGAAACTAACTATTCTAAGAAATGATTATAATAAAATATTAGTAAGGCCTAGTTTTATAAAATCAGAAAAGCTTACTAATAATACTTGCAGACAGATTGTACTGATTCAAATGGTGAAATTTTCAATCTATGATTTAAAACTGACACTGCCTAGGTTAGATACCAAGTTTAAACTGCCGATGGAATTACTAAAAGTGTCATGACAAACCCTGAGAAAATGGTGGTTGCAATGAAGAAAGAATACGATGAAAGTAATGTAGTTAATTTCCTTTCATTTTCCGCGTCATATTAATTCCAACTCTTGCAGTGAATTTTAATTAACTGGTGGGAAAAACAAGCCGAGCATAATCAAAATGATAGTTTATTAAACAAATAGTCTGTGATTTGTTATAATCCATTCATTAAAATTCAAATAAAGAAATACCTAATATCACCTACTTTAAGCCCTCGTATTAAATGAACTTAAGGATTAAATTATTTGCAATTATTAAAAAATGCGATTCGATTCTTTTTCAACGATTAGTTATTTTTAGGTTATAAAAGAAACGCAGCTATTATCACAATTACTAAATGATTTATAAGATCGTTTATTGAAAACCTCAATTATTCGAAACAGCCGCAGTTACGGCAGTTTCAATTGGCTCGAATAATCAAGATTCTGCTGTAAATCGCTCTTTTGCCCCCTAGAATTCAGTTTAAATTTATTTTATTGAAAAGTAAATTAAATTATATTAAAACTAAACATTTTAAAAATATGAAAGTTTTGCTGCTAATATCCTATATTAATAAGTAAGAATAAAATGGGGAGTTCCACCAACCTTTTGCTTATATTACACTTTGCTTTGTATTTGAACTATTTGATTTTGAACCTCAAAGTTTCCTTGGGAAGTAATAAAACTTAAGTGTTAATAATTTGGTTTATTTTCTTTGGCCATTCATATGGGGTAATTCTGAAACTTGCATAATCTTCTGGTTTGCGTCTAAGTAATAATCCTTCCAATCTTCTAACCAAAATCATAGAATAGGACTGAAATTTCTTTGAAGTTCTAAATGATTTCTCAAATTTTTATGTAAACAATATTATGAGAATTTATTTTTATATCTTTCCATTGTTCAACATTTGATACCCAATCATATTGAGGTTCAATAATACTTGCTACATCGAAGTAATCTGCTTTTTAAATTTTAATTTCATTCCCCAGCTCCCTTCTGTATTCGATCGATATGTGGATTTGTTTGGAAGACGCAGAATGAAAATGAACATGAGATAGATTGAACTTCTTGGCATTCTCCATCCCACATCATACCTGTCAGGGGTGAAAAAGGTGGAATCTCTGAACCTTATCTTCCCAACTAATCAGCCCAGCCCTATTCGGCACTAATGATTTTCTATAACCCTTGCTAATGCATGCTGCCTGTCACTTTTGCTAGTAAGGCTAAAACTTGACACCTAACCACGCCCAGGCTCAAAACTGATAACTCTGACAGCCAATGAAATTTTATCTCATTCAAACCGAAAACGTTGATCTTGATATAATATAAGTTTTAATGCTGTCTATTTTATCTTCTGAAATATATTGAAACAAAATACAAACTGTTGTAATTCAAGCACCAGATCCTAATTTCTCAAATCTCATGAAACATAAAAGCAAATGGACATAGATCAGTCAAACATAAATATTATACAAAATTTTCAAAACAAAGTAACACTTCCCATTTTCGCTTTGCAGGCTTATTAGGCTATTTTAAAGCAGATTTGAAAAATAAGAAATGCCCTCGCCGGGACTCGAACCTGGATCTTTCGAAAACGAGCCGAGTGTGCTACCGTTACACCTCGAAGACATGCAGAAAATACTTTATAATTTTATCTTTACGTTTATTCACATGAACTGGATAAAAAAATTTAATTAACGCTTTCTTACAAAAGCGAATGTAATGCAAATTTTCATAAAAAGAATTTTTTATATTATACAACTTTATATGCATGATAAATACGGATACAATACTTAATTTGATAAGAATGCTCTTCATATAATATCTATCACAATAAATTATTTATTATTGATAAGTAAGTAATAGGGTAATGTTTCTTAAGTCGTATCAGTAAGAAAAAATAGGTATAAATCGTAGAAGCTATGAAAAATACATGAATTATATATGGCAATAATATCTTGTGTTATCGTTGCTCATATTTGTTGCAGTAAAACCGTACAGTCTGTACTCCCTCGGATAAAATTAATAAAAATTATGAACAAGAACTTAATATTACATAAACAACCAACCAATAATCTAAGTCGTATCCCTATAGCTTAAGTCATACTAAGTTTAAAATTGGACAATCATAATAAAACTTTTATTTTCTCAGTTACTTTATTTATTAAGTACAACAATCATCTCAAAGATAATTTTCATTTTCTTGTTAACTTCATGACATAAATGGTGCACCCATCCTTTGCGTTTTAGGCACTGAATTAAATTCTCTTCGCGATCTTCCTCACAAATATTACAGGGAGATGAACACAATGTGAGGCATTATGGTATACTAGGAAAGGGTAACTCGTTCGGACAGAAAAGGCGTAAGTGGCGTGATATTACGTCTCATATTTAAAAGCCACGACTTAAGCGATGGTATGACTTGCGCAATCTTACCCTAAAGTTTCCCCGTTTCAAACCCCCTTTACTAATGCATTACTACTTTACTAATGAAAAATTTAACCCTATGAGTAAAGGACGCGTTAAAATTTAAACTTATTTTCAGTTCCGATTACATACGTGGCTTATGCTTACTTGTGTAAACAGCATTTGATCTGACAGTCAGATTTTCAAGAATCTTTTCAACTTAAACAAGAAATATAAAAAAAAAAAAAAAAAAAAATTGAAGTCAATCCTTACTTATAAGAATTTTCGCTACATAATGGAACATTACACCCGCTTCATTCAACTCTATAAAACTACAATTCTTTAATTCCATAAACTTTAAAAATCTTTAGAACTCTGTCTTACAGTTGCCACTTATTTTTGTTAAATATTACAATCGCATTTATTACAGTCATGTACTATTATTTATAAGTTGTTGTAAAATTAATTTTTACAGCCCGTGAGCATTCCTAATAAATGGTCATTATTTGTAAGTCTTGTGAATATGTGAAATATGTGAAATTTTAAATTTTAATTATCTTTAGTATGTGAAAAAACTGTATTAACATCAAGTGCCATCCACTACAAGTTTAAAAAAAATGCATTTGAACTTGAGTGGGTGAATAAGAAATATTTTATTAACGATTGAAAATTTGAACAAGATTATAGGGAGAGTGTGAGCTAATAGTAGGAATTTGGAAAAAGAAAGTGTAAGCATTAAAATAAAGTCTATAAATTCTGTAACTTTATAATTGTAAAGTTACAGCTCATTTAACTTTCAAAGGCATTAAGTTAGCTAAATCTTTACAAATATAGTTTTCAAAGCTGAAGGTCACTTTTTCTTTTATTTTTCAGTTGGCATATGCCCAAGAACAATTTAATTAATATAACTTAAATAGGCTCATAAGTTTTGAAATCAACGATTTAAATTTATTATAATCTCTACCTAAATTTCAAAACAGCACAGTGCTCACTGAAATTTACAGTTTGAGGACACAAACAGCAGCTTCTTGCAATTAATTGCGGTATCATTCTGAATTTTAATAAACCCAACTGAATACTCATTTTGGCTCATTAAAGATTCTAATCTCTGTGAAAATAACTTGCTTCGAAATCAACTTGTCACTGCATGATTTAAAATCCCAGTGATTATTTAAATTTCAGCAGTGAGTTTCGTTGGCATCAAAAGCAGTTTGGAGTCAGTATCAAACAAAAGACGTTTATCCTTGTATTAAGATCATGGTTAGACTCCCTGTTAGACCAATTAATCATTCTTTCATCTCTCTTTTAAATCCTTTTAATTGCCTTCTTTATTTACATATTTTTGAACTGAACGAGCGAAATCAGCAAAAGTAAATAGGAAAATGAAAGAGATAAATTAATTTGTTAGGGAAATAATTAGGTAGTTGTTACAACTTTTGTTTACATTCGCGCTTGAGTTATTCTTTTTAGGATATTCAGAAACTAATGCTAAGATTTAAAAAGATTATTGGGAACAAAATTAAGAAGAAGGGGGAATATGTTTAGTCTTACGGAGGGGTGTTTTACGTCGTATATATTAAAAACGAGTTTTATATAAAACCAATAAAATTTATGGTTGGATTTTTATCTTGTTTTATTTCTGGATTCTCTTCCGTATCTCTTCTTTTTTCTGAATTCTTTTCCGTATGTGTTACTGAAATATTAATAAATCTCGCAAAATTTCCTGGATTTATAATTAAAACCGAGTGGTCGAATGGTTAAGACAGCTGAATACTGGTAGTTCGACTTGGCTTTGAGCCCAGGCGAACTGGCTGGCTACATGGTTGGTTTTCCTAATTTCCCCCTTGTGTAATATGAATACGTGTCTTCCATCCATGAAGGTATTTCTTCGTCTAAGTCGATAGCCCTTGTGCTTTCCCATATTTAAATAATCTAACTTATGATGAAAATTGTTACCCTGTTTCCTACTTCATGGCTGTTATATTAGTTTAGATGTGTTTTGTTTATAGACCTATTAACCAAAATTATTACTTCTTCCTAAAACATAAAAATTAGCAACTAAAATGAATTGTGCTTATAATACAAAATGTTACATTAAGTCTTTACATCTGTACAAAACTAACAGAAATAGTAAAGTAGTATGTAATTAATTGACACATCCATTAATCTATTTAATCCATGAATGCCCACTTTTAGTTAATTTGGTCAATGAATTCCCAAGTTCAATTTTATTTTAGTCCATGAACTATGTCCGTGTTTAATTCAGTCCATGAATGATGAGCTGAGTAAATCTTCTCACCAGAAAATGAAACAATAGACAAAAAGTTAGCAACAACAGTATGAGAAAGCAATCACAGAACTTAAATTAGTACATTGCTAAATCTATAAATAGCAGAAATCCTTCAGACGCTCAGTACTGAAATAGTCTCACAACTTAGGTTTTTGCAAACTTTTAGCTATTCTAATCAATATTCCTATTCTATATCCGTTATTGCTTCAAAGCTTGCTGTCTTTGTGAAAACTAATTATTCGATGCAATTCGCAAAGAACCCGTTTCCTCTCTTAATATTGGTAATAAATCCTCTGCGTCTCCAGCTATCAACTCTTTCAGACAAACCCCTAAATGTATACCAAGCACAAATCGCATTTCACGGAGACATCATAAAATCCCGTTCACAATAAGAAACGCACACAGTTGTTGTTGGAATTGCTTGGCTGGAGCATTTCCGATTGCCCCTTTCAGGGCATTCGGCAGATCAATTTGTAGGAAGTCTATAATATTCCCATCGTAGAGAAAATGGATAGACCATCAGAGCGTGAGCGTGGTGTAGCCTATTGTCGGACTGCATGCGGAGAGGTGTTGTTCCATTGTTGATGTTAGAGGCGAGTATTGGAGCTATTGAAATCACCAGAAAGGGATCTGGAGCAGAATGAATGTAAAAACATATGTTTCGGCTTTGGTAGACGGATTGATAGATTTTTTTTCATGACCTTTATATTCAATGTAAATCTGAGCCCTTTCTTTAAATATTATGTTTAGGATCTCCGTTTTTGAAAAGGAATCTGTGTTCAAGTATTGTCGGTTATAAACATAATTTTTTTTTCTATCTAATTTAGGAACTTGAAAATTACTAGAAGAAGATAATTTCACTACTAAAAAAATATTTCAGGTTTTCGTTAGGGTAAAAACATTAAGTAAAATTTTGTATTTATAAAAAAAAATCTTTTTATCATCTTATGCGAATTTTCAATTGTATACTACTTGTATACATTTTGAATTTTGTATATAATTTTTCAATTGTATACATTTTGAAAGCTCTTCGTGAAGGTTTATTGAAAGCCTTCGTATGGTTCTCCTACCTATTGCATCACAATCGATTGCTTGCTTTCATATTTTTATCAGATTTTGAATAAACTCACAGTTTCCCTTTTTTATCAGCCCTTTGCCAAATACTTAACACTAGAAGCGCCCCGAGATTTCTCCCTACCTAGAAGCGCTAACGGCAGTCAAATTGATTGCTCAGCGAATTAGATGTATATATTAAAATGAAGGAAGTGCTTTTTAATGCTTTAAGAATATTAACTATAGTTGTTTAAGAACTTCTTAAAAGAACAACTGATTGTTTTTATAAAATATAGATATTTTATTATAAATTTCAAGTCGCCCTTAATAAAACGCTTTTCGCAATTTTTGCACAACAGAACTTTTCCAATACTGGAAGTGCACTTTCCGGTATTGAAAAAGTACACATAATATGAACATTGTTTAGGCACATTAGTTGTTTTGTTGGACCAATCTGGCACTGACGTCTTTTCTTCAAGCGTTTATTGCTAGAGTTGGAAATTTCCTGGGCCAATCTTATGCTTTTCCTTCTGGTTGAATGAAGCTCTTTAACTCTTCTGCCCATTGAAATAGATAATGTAACAATATTTTTCTGTCTGAACGCAGCCTTAAGATGTAATATACGTCTTTTCAAACAATGTTTTTCTCCATGCTTAAATATCTTTAACAATATACCATTGCAAGTAAGCATCTTACTTTCTAATACTCTTTTTAACTAAAGGAAACTAATTCCATCTACGCAGACATGAGAATTAAAATAAGAGATAAGTACCAAATTAAGTTCAATGATAGAAATAGAGGTGGTAAAGATGAATGCTGAAATCACAGAAAGTAAGTTGAATGGTTGATATAGGCAGGAAAAACACGTTCCTGTCAAATATTATTTCCTAATTTGATAGAATCTACATTTAATTCGTCTTTTATAAAAATGCAGTCCATGTAATTAATATCCTTTTTTAATACTCAGAAATGCAGTTTTCCATAAAAGTATAACAAAGGCAACGCTGCAAAACAAGAGTGTTTTGAAGGCCCCATACACAAGGTGAGACCGAAAAGGTGACTCACATAGATAATGTAACAATATTTTATCACTCAGTTTATAGTAGATAACGCAGGCATTCCTTCCTGCAAAATCCAGCATATTATAGAAAACGTATACATGCCTCCCACGGGAAGCAGCCCGAACAGAATGTTTACGCGTCATCTGGTCAAAGATATCAGTTCCACATTTTGTTTTTTTGCAGAACTTTACTGTTTCTGGAAGTTTCTTCTTATTTTGTGAGTCGACATTTACCCTCGGATGTAAAGTACTTAATAGTAGGACATTTTTCTTCCCTTTTTCATGATAGGTCGTCAGTATAGTTTCACCATTCTTAGAAAACTGTTTCAAAGAGCCGGATTTTTGATTCCTTACTTCACGAGGAATTTCTTTTCAATGTCTTCTTACTGTGCCCACAAAACTTGTGTTTTTCATTTTAAGTCTTTTAGCTAATGATAGTGAGGAAAATAACTGTCCGTAATCAAATTTCTACCTGAATTCAGATAACGGCATAGATGACGCATTATTACATTTTCAGGAAGACTTCCAGTTTCAATTCTGTATGGTTCTTTTCCAAGATATGGAAAAGCATTGCACATAAACTTCGAGTCTACATCGACTAGCACCAAAATTTGACACCGAATTTGTCTGGTGTTTTCGGCACACACTGTATAAGTTTACACCTGGCTTTGGAGGGAAATAACTGTTCGTCCACAACTATAGTTGTGGACGAATAGTTATTTCCAAAAATCTATAGATTTTCTTCTGGCTTATAAGAAATCGCACAGTTCTGTGTAAATTTATTACAGGTATCTGAAACTTACCACTTTCTAAATATTGAGTCATAGTTGACTTCAAGTCAAACCTTAAATATTTCATAATTTCTCGAAAACAACTGCGATTGTTTCTCGAAAAAAAAAAGAGGACCCCCCATGTATTATTCCATGAAAAAGCCAAATCTATATCATTGCAACCATATGTTCCTCTTGCATAAATAATAGCAATAAAAGCATAAGGCTCTTCTAAAGGTATTGTCCAATTTTCTTCATTGTTTAAAACCGTCTTTTCTTTCGTGCACATTTTACTATTACTAGCAGTCAATATGACTGCTAGTAATAGTCAATATGACTGCTAGTAATGGATGGAAAATATTTAAGAAATTTATACAGATAACATTGGAGGGTATATTTAAATAATCATTGGTGTCATCTCAATTACGCAGACATCATTGATTTGCGCTGAATCTCAACAAATCACCCTTTTCATATAAACTGGGGTTTGTTTTGCAACTTTAAAACCACAGCTACTGTGTTAAAAAAATCCTCTGTTGGCTAAATGATATTTGTTTTTCGTTTCATATTTTATGTTGTACTTAAGCTTTATTTTAATATTTATGAGAAACTATTATTAATGTATGTAAAACCTTTTATCTTACTTCCTTGTATGGAGTAAAGAAAATATTGTAATTGCTAAAACTTTCGGGTATCATATTTCAACGAAAATTGCCATTTTGACCGCTTTCGAATCCATTTAAATGATTTTTTTTTTGCATGACATCTGTACGTATGGACATAATAAAGGACTCTGTTTTCCAAAATTACTACATCACACACGTGTATTTAATTAAGAACACCATGAAATATACCGGATGTTTCAGCAAGTCGGTTACAAACTGTCAGGAGAGATAGAGTACACCTAGACGATGGAAAATAACATACCAATGCATGGTCGGAAACGCTTTCCTAGCTCGGTAGTGATGAAACAAAACACAAGAAAGGAAGAACAGAAACAGGGTGAGAATAATGTTTGAGACCTGCATTACGGTCCGTGGTCGTAATTTCGAACACCTACTTTAATGACGATCGTTATCTGTTTTTGTTCTTATTTGTTGGTTTCTGCTGTACTAAACATAATAAAACATATTTTGTCATACTGTTCGTGTCTTTCCTTTTTTGTGTTTTGTGTCGTCACAGCCGACTATGCATTGCTCTGTGATTTTCCATCGTCTAGGTGTACTCTATCTCTCCTGAAAGTTTGTAACGGATTTCCTGAAACACCCTGTATGTATGTATATATATGTCAAAGGTTGAATTAATATATATATATATTCCCATTCTATTACCCGACTCGGTGAGCTGAGTATTTTCATTCTTACATGTTGGTAAATTGTGCATTTTTTGCTTTAAAAGTGACTGGATTATGTTGTTCTTATCGATAGTTAAAACTGCGAATGTTTTGCTTTAAAAGTGATTGAACTATGTTGTTTTTATGTTCCGGTTAATGTTTTTATGCCTTTAGTTAATCTCCATGCAATAGTTGTAGAATTCTTAACAAATTAAAAGTGGCGCCAGGTCCAAGGAGGCCGCCATTTGTTTGCATTTAAACTTAGTAAAATAGTGAATTAAGTCAGTTTATGCCCCAACTTCATTGTCTTTTTGCCCAGTGGGCCGAAAAGTTAACTTTCGATCCTGTGCACCGAAAATATGGGCTTCGTACTCGTTTGTCGAATTGCTTGTTTTCGTGTAGAAACCCTAATTTTAATTGTAAAAAATTCCTTTTGTCAGTTTTTAACAGTATTTGGTGTTTTAAGTTTTTCTTTATTTTACAATTTTTAATTAAGACGTTTTGAGTTTTATTATTTTTCCTTGCTCAGAAATGAGAACTGAATTGCTTGAATGAGAAATATATCTCTAATGAAATTCGAGGAAATAAATTTAAATGAAATGCAGCAAAAAATGTGTATAATTTAACAGGCCGTACAAGGAAGTCATGTGGTGTTCACATCAGCTATTTTTTAAAAAACTCACAAATAATTACAAATTTCTTCAAAGAAGTATGTGGCTAATAAGCTTTAATAGATCATAAGATTTTTAAATTTTCGTAATATTTATAAGAGGAATGTTTTGGTATTACGACAAAACATTTTAGAACTGCCTTCCGTCAGAATGTTATTTGTAACTTTGTCTTAGTCATTTTTATATGATTCTGAAACATTGGCATTGTTCATTTGTTGAATTCAATATTTAAAGTAAACCATGTATAAACAATTAGTTAATTTCAGTTGTACTTCAATAGAAAAAAGACTTGAATAAGAAAATTTTTAAAAATATCTGCATGTTATTTACAAATGCAATTTTAAAATCCAGAACTCTATTTCCAAAAATGTGTAGTATTATATAAAATATATTATTTTTTACTTTTATTTAAAATTGGGGAATGATTTTGAATTTTTTAGGGATCATTTCCAGATAGATGTATATAAAGGAATGAATTTATATTTATTACATTCTGAAGAATCTGTTTGGCTGTTTGGGAAAATTCTTATAAATATTGTAATTAAGATTCTTTTGCTGAAAGCAATGAGCAAATTTTCGTCGTTTCCTAATCAATTGACAAGAAAAGACGTTTTTAAAATCAATTTTTATAATAACTAGTTATCTTCTCTCAATTGTGGATATAATGATGATAGATAGCGCCAAAGAAAGTAAACAAACTGGTGATTCCTTCACTCTTATCGTGGCTTCTGCTGCAATTAAAATGTCCAAAACGGAACACGTTTATTCAACG
Organism: Stegodyphus mimosarum; assembly: GCA_000611955.2. Taxonomy (NCBI): domain Eukaryota; kingdom Metazoa; phylum Arthropoda; class Arachnida; order Araneae; family Eresidae; genus Stegodyphus; species Stegodyphus mimosarum. The sequence continues at coordinate 342,786 of KK117991.1, read as the reverse complement.
CCTACCTTATTACTTGAATTAACGATGTCAAATATGCCATTAAAATCTACTTATAAAAGAAAATTTCTTTTTTCCTCCAAGAGGAGAACAAAAGTTAAAGGATACGCGAAATATTTATTGAGAAAACAAAGAAACAAGAAAGAAACAACACACACGATTTGTTTCTTTTGCTACAGATCCAAGGCAAACATTACGAAGCAATAAAACTCCATCGATAGTTAGAACAACGCTTTTCAGGCAATTATAAACCTGTCTCGGTGTGTTTGAACATTCGAAACGTGCTATTTGAATGGCGAATATCGAATTGTTCCTTGTCAGAAAGGTAAAACAAAAAGCTTTGAGTGAAAAAACCTCTCGAATGAACGTGTTTTAGAAGTCACCGGTGTCAAATGCCTGCAATCATCTCGGCTTTCAGCACAGCTGGAAAAGCAAAATAAATGAACCCGTAGTCCAAATGTGATGTTCACCCTTGATAACAGAGTCTTTTTTACTTTATCTGCTTTTAATCATTCAAAGTAGAATGTTATTAGGAAAGGAAATTCTTAAAACACGCCCTACGTTTCATTTCTAACACACCATTTTTTAATTTCATTTTCTTTCGCTCTGTTCCTGTAGTGCTGTGTTTTATTTTGTGCTTCTTTCTTCTTTTTCTTTTGTAATAAATCGTTTTTAAGTTTTATCAGCCTTTCTTCATCAATTCGTCTCTTTTATCAATCATTTTTTTTTCTTCCTTCATTTGTATAATTCGTTTAGAGATTATATTTTTTTTATTTCTGTAATTCGTCTTTACTATTATTTTATTATCGTTAATGTGTGTTTGATTTATTTTTCATCTTTGAGCCGTTTTACTTGTTGTTCTTTTATAATAATTTTATTTTATGCATTTCTTGTTTTCAAATTTTATCTGCATCCGATTGCCGTACATTTCCACTTATAAAACGAGAATTTTTAGAAAATTTTTCACTTCTGAGGCTTGAGGAACGACTTACATTTAAGTGCGAAGAGAAAAGGATATTGCCCATAAAATAATGGAAAAATTGTTTTTTTAATTTTATTTGATCTTAATATGTATTTATCAGATTTTTTAATATCGGTACGTGATCGGAATTTTCTAACAATTTTCGGAGGTCTATAGTAGAACTACAGAAGTAATTCCAAATGAATGTCATTGACTTTCATTTGACTATTGACATCGTAAGGTTTATCCTAATTTTATAACAGTTATTTTAAGTTTATGCATCTTTCCTATCCCTTCTAGCTTCAGATTATAATTTCCTACCAGAATGTATTTTCAGAAAAGCGGTTAATGCAAATGAGTAAGAGCAGTATTTAAGTCGATGTTTCACTGACTTCTTTAGAGAGCCTGAGTTTCTGACTAGCGCGCGTTTGCCTTCGGCTACGTCTCTCTCTAAGCTATTGCTACCCTCGGCCGTGCTTTAGGCCCTTGATTGGCTTCGCCGACTTATTGAGATTTAGAGACTAACTGCTTAGAATCCTTATAGCTTCGGCTATATCTTTCAGTTAGCTTCAGTTAAGCTTTAGTTAAGATTAATTTCATATTAATTTGAATTCAAGCCCAAGTGGAGGCTTTGCTGTACGCTCCGAGTCAGGAACTGATTGTGTTATGTTTATTTTGAGAAATAAAGGGTAATCAACCCTTCTTGAGACTTACACGTCTCTGTTCACACATTCTAGCGATTATCCGCTTACCAGTGTTAGGGGTTTCAAAGATTGAACTGTGAAATAAGAAGGTGAACCATCATTACTCAGCAAAAGTGATAATTTTTAGTTTAAAGCTGGCAGAACAGGCATTCCTTTTTTGATCGAGTAGCTTTCATTAGATAGTAGAAGCGGAAAAGCTTATATTACTGATAAAAGCTCAGGTGAGGAGATGGGAATTCGTCACTACTTGATAATAGTTATCATAAATGAAAATCAAAGTAAAATTCACCAGGGTACTGTGAAAGTGGGAAATGTTCCGCATGCTGTGGATTTCGGAAACTTGGGAAAGAGAACTATTGGCACGAAAGGTGTGCTATCATTCTGTATCACTCTAACATCTGTATTTTTCGAATGGAAGGTGGAGATGAATTAGCCCTCACCTTCAGCGTGTCTGATAAGTTTCTCAAAGCCAGACTTCCAATTATTTGCACTTTTGTCGTTAGATGTAGCTGGATTTATTGCGCGAATTTAAATTCGGCTGACACACGGTTTTTCAATTTTTGCAGCAAAATTGTATCTCTCGGCTTATACACAGACCAACTTATATTCAGAAATACATGGTTTTCTAAAATTCTGGGCAAAGGAAGGGGAAGAGTTTTTTTTCTCTCTCTTCCTGAATTTATTTAGTTAGTTTATGTTCATATCATTATTTTCCTATTCTTTCTTCTTTATTCTATCGGCACTCAGAACAGCATAACATTTGACACAAAACTACATAAATGTCATAGCTATAATCATATTTAATTCGTGACGTCATAACATCTTTACATGTTTAACTTCTAACATCATAACTAATTTTCATATTCGTCGGCATTGATAACTCATAACCTCATAATTCCATTTTCATAATCTTTCTTTATTTCTCGGGCACTCTTGGCATCATACTCTTACTTTCATACTTATTTTTATCGGTGGTTTACACGAAAGATATATGGTTGGAGTCTTCGTAACGGCACTATTGATTTTAAACATTTCCTTTATCAAAAAGTGTAATAGTCTCCACACAGGATAAGAAATTACCGTTTTTGAGCAGCATCAACTGATAACACTTGTAGAGCCATTCGGTTATACCGGAAGCAGGAGATGTGAAAAATGAGTAATGTCCTCGCCGGGACTCGCACCACGGACCTCTCGAATGGGCATTAAGCGTGCTGACCACTACACCACAAAGGCGTGCGAAGAAGGCGGGGGAAATACGTTATACACTCATATAAGAAAATCTGTTTTTCTTTAAAATATTTAAATTTGTCACAGGCTGCACATAAGACTAATTTCTACTCTGAAGCTCATTTTTAGGAGGCAGGACAAACAAATGAATAATAAAAATAAGACGGGAAAGTTTATGAAGTATGCAAATCTATAATACCGCCAGTTCGTAGAACGTAGATCGTTACCATGGCTACATTACCTTCGCTTTTCATGCCTGCACTAGATTTTCGTGATGCCATTTTTCAGCTTCGTGGCAAATAATAATGAATGTAAATTCCCGCAAAGTATTAGAATGTTTCAAAATATATTGCTGCCGAAAATTACCTGCGAGCTATTTAAAATCTATTTTGTTATGGAGTTTGGTTAAGAAAATATTTTTAAAAATCAGAGTATTTCCATAAATGAACCTTTCTAGTAAACATGAATCATTTCTTTCTGCAAATTAAAATTGATCTTTATAAGGGTGTGGACACTTTTATGCTACTACACCCTCGTGAAAGTTTCTATCTCTGTGAACAGTGGCCGTCTTACGGCTTTATTATGGCGAAATTGGTGGTCCCGTGGTCCCGTGGAAAAGCAAGCAATTCCTGGGCAAACTGGTTAAGATTGTTAGAAACTAACTTTTTCCTCCGAAACAAAAGCTCCTGTGTAGAAAGCTGAAGACCGCAGCCAAGAGTTCTATTATTGAACATAACTGAGGACTTAACCAAAGGCCAGCCTTTGAAATTAAAGATTGTTAGCATGTTTTTTCTCGCTTGCAGTTATAGAATCTGGTTAGCTGGATGGTGTAAAATCATAGATTTTCCCATCTTATTTTTATTATTATTTGTTTTGTTCTGCATGTTAAAAGTGTGCTTAAGAGTAAAAATTAATCTTATGTACAGTCTGTGCCAAATTTAAATATTTTAAAGAAAGATTTATTTTCTTATATGAGTGTTATCAGTTGATGCTGCTCAAAAATAATAATTTTTTATGTGTGTGTGTGTCACAAATCAATAAAGTCGTTACTAAAACACCAACCGTAGATATTTCGTGTAAACCACAGATAAAAGTAAGTATGAAAGTCGGAGTATGATGTCATGAGTTTCGGGGAAATAAAGAAGGATTATAGCATTATAACGTTACGTATATATGTATCTAACTCTCGTTTTTCATTTCAATAAAATTTAAATATTCGAATCATGAATATCCCTGCGTAATTTTGGGAACAGGCCAACGGCTCTGCGCTTACAGTAAAATTCATTGATTCTAATAGCCCACTTTTCCAACTTCTGCTATTTCTTACAGATTCTGTGTTCAGATAGTGATATAAAACTGTTTCGATAATCTTATAAAAATGCAATTTTGGACGTAGAATAAATGAGCATTTTAAAATCTTTCCTAAATGGAAACGTGGCAAGAATATTCTGATTCGGTTTATTTAATTGTGGTAAAGTACACCAGGGCTATTTGCCTACAAGAACATTCTAGTTTGTTATTAGCATTCATTCATATCAATAAATCTGAGATGACTGAAGATGATTTTAATAACCGATTTCAAAATATCTCGAATATGAAAATTTTCAATAGGACCTTAAACTATTTCATACTAATGCAAGAAATAAACGAACTCTAAATAAGCCACACATTTACATTTCATAAAAAGTGGATATCAAGACCTTGTGTATATTATCAATTATCCAATAATATTGGCTGCGGCAGAGGGAGATATTAGTTTTGCTTTAGCGTGTTTAGTTGAACTCGAATACGGTGCAATCCGAAATTTCTTTTGAAGAAAAAGTAAAATAATCTAAATAAAAATTAGAAGTAAACCAGGCCAAAGTGAAACATAAAATTAGTGAAGAAACAACCTTTTGTTTGACGCAGATTAGCCAAGATCTTAATCTATTTCGAAGGCAACAGATACAGTCTTTCTTCATCAGGAACAAAAATCTCAGTCATCAGTTCCACAGGTTTCTCATCATCAGTCTTACAGATTTCTTTGCTCCTGGTGAAGAGGGACCTGTTCTTGACTAAATCTACACCAGAAACAAGTTGTTGCTTTGCAGATTTTAATCTAAATAGTTAAGCGCAAAGACTTAAGCGTGATGCGGACAGAAATAGGGACAAATATAGACAAACTGCTAGCCTGAAATTTACATTAAAGCAATAAAAGTGGAATTTATTCCTTAGGTTTAATAAACAGTTCTAAGATTTTGTCTAATAGTTATTTTATTTTCGTGGACTTTATTCCTTAGATTTAATAAACAGCTCTAAAAATTTGCCTAATAGTTATTTTATTTTCTTTATTTCCAGATTTAAATTTAGATTGGAAATTAAATTTTATTTTTTACATTTTAGAATTTCTGTAAGACAAGGAATTTTCTCGAAACGGCGCTGGGAATAGGGAGAGAAAGAACTTGAAGGGGGACTGAATGATCTTTAACTACGGATTTTAAATTCCTATATTTATTCAAAAGTTAAACTGTTTTGTTGCACTGTTTTCTTTTCAGTTTCGTTTATCTTAATTGAGAAATTATTTAGCCGGAAATATCTGAAAAAAGAGTTCCATTCTTTTTCTATCATTGAATTACTCTTACCACACCCTCATATCTCATGATGTAAGTAAGGTATGATGTCACAAACTTACGTATCACTAAGTTTATACACTATATAGTAATACTTAACAATATATTATGAAAATTAGCTTCGTATCACAATCCCGTTTTTCTACAGGAATATCAGTTATTCTGCATCATCAATAAAGAATGAAACAATAAAAGGTAAAATTTAAATTATTTCTCGTAAATTAATTAATTTGAATTTTATTTGATAGACCATTTCGAAAATCTTTTCTTGATTCAACTTTTTAATCCTCCCCCATCCTACGCATGACACAAAAGTTAGGCGCTACGAAATGTTACTGTAGAGAACGCTATAAAAGTACATAAGCCAGGCGCACTTATAAAATAAATCAATATTTTTGAGAGCTTAAAGTATAATTAATCAGAATTTCTAATGAATAATCATATAAATTTAATGAGAGCTTAATGATGGAAAATAAATTGCTTTCCCTGTAGCTAATGATTGAGAGTCTATCATCATTTGTCAAATTTGTCATATTGTCATTTCACCAACAGCTGACAGTAGATGTTTTGTTAACACTCTTAAATTCTTCTGCACTGGTCCAAAAAATTTTGGATTTTGCCTGTAACTTTGTAGATCTTATTCAAGATGGTTCTACAATCATTAAGTTTGTTGAAACAGAGAGCATGAAAAATGAGCAATGCCCTCACCGGGACTCGAGCCTGGACCTTTCAAGTACGTGTCGAGTCTGCTACTGTTACACCACGAAGGCATGCTGAAAGGAGGGAGAAAATACCTTTTATATTCCTCTTTTGAACAGAGATTGGGGATTATGAGACCCAATCGCCAAATCCTGGTGGTGAAGAATCATCATCCCCCATCATTTTTTTTATTATTATTATTTCGGGCGCCACTATAGAGTCATTAGGATTTTTGAAGTAGGAAAGATGAAAATATGAGCGATGCCTCTCGCCGGGACTCAAATCTGGACCTCTTGAATACGCGCCGAGTGTGCTACCGTTTACACTACGAAGGCATGTTAGAAGGAGGTAGAAAATATCTGATGTGGTAAATGAAATTAAAACAAACCAAAGAGTCTAACAGGTGAAGATGATACGCCTTGTTTTGGGACTGAAACGTTCTTTCCAGTTTAGATTGTTTCGCTAAGATTCGGTAACAAGAAAATCAATTGCTACTACTTACTAAAAGTTTTGGATGATGATTTGATATTAAAAAATGGTCTGAAATGTTTCAGGTTTTAAATTACATCCAAAGGGGCCTTTTTTTTTAACGTTTTGCGCGTTACCTTTATTTATTAAATATAATTTTCTTCGCACCATAAAATTCCGTTCAACAGCAATATCGCAAAATAATTTTAAAATGAGTAGATAGATACACAGTGCCCACCAGCGGCCGAGCGGTAAAGACGCTGAACACTGGTAGTTCGGTCCGAGGTTCGAATCCGGCGAACGGGCTGGCTGCATGGGCGTTTTCGTGGTTTTCCCCATGTGTAACGTGTATACGAGCCAGTTTCCCTTAGAAAGTCCTCCACGAAGGCATCCCTCCCTTTAGGCAGATAGCCCTCGTGTGCTTTGCCATAATTGAATAACCTTACATAAACTTAGATACACAGTTCCGCGCGCTGGAGATAAAAAGGTTTTCCCCCCATAGAGTGTTGCCATTGCTCGCTTTTAAATCGTTGAGTTTGTTAATTAAAAATTCATTGAAGTTTTACAAAATATGAATTAGATAATAACAAATTCCAAATTTGGGCTTCCAAATGCCCATATTCGGGTGGAAACGTACGTTATTCAAAATTGGATGGCTCTAGGTACCGTTGTGTTATCACAATGCGAGAAACATATATACATTTATGCAGATTCTTTATTACTTAATTTCTTTAAATATAATACAGGGCGATAATGTTTGGTAGCAACAATCTAAAAAGTGAATCGGACATTTATAATGAATGAACGTAAAATGCCAAAACGAAAACAATAGTCCTTCAGGGGCAAAGCCCCTTTGGACTAAGAAACCTTTGCTTTCATAATTTTTATTACACGGGCATCTGAGTGTGACTTGAATTTCTTAAGAAATAGTCAACGCTTTTTGGCTTATAAGAAATAGCACATCAAATGCAAATTTAAAAAGGGGGGAAATGAAGCAAAAAAGCAAATTGAAGCCCCAAAGAGACGCTTTTTGAACTTTGCGTTTATTTATTAAATATCATGTTCTTCTCACTTAAACCATATAAAATTCAATTCAATAGCAGTATCATAAAATATTTAAAAACAGCATACCGATAGAGTCTCACGCGCTCGAGATAAAGAGGTTTTTTCCGTACAGTGTTGCCATTGCTGGCTTTGAAATCGTTGCGTTTGTTAATGAAAAATTCTTTAGTTTTAAAGAATTAGAAATAGATAGTAAAACTAATTCCAAATTCAAAATTCGTTCTTTCAGGTGCCCACGTTCAAACGAAGGATTAAGTTATTCACAATTTGATGGTTGTAGGTACCGTCGTTTTTTTCACAATGCGAGAATCATACACACATTCATGTAGATTCTTCCTTATTTAATTTCTTTAATATAATATAAGGCGATAATATTTGGTGGCGACAATTAAAAAAGCGATTTGCCGTTTATAGTGAAACACCAAAACTCCTGTTTTGAGATAATATCCCTTCTGGGATACCGCCTCTCTGGGCTAAAACTCAAAGTTACCAAAAAAATTCATTTCTAAAATTCCTGACAGTTTTTCGCGCAATATTTAGTATCATCAAGGCACTCTATCTTCAGTTCGAAATCGTGAACCTCGTCCATAAAAACAATCTTGCATAGCCAGCTAAAACTCTTCTTTTTGTAATAATTAACATCATTTTACACTTTGATGTCTTCAGACAAAGAATTAAAATGTTCTTCAAGGTGATCCCACTGCAAACTGACTCTCGTTGCCTGCAATAGAGAACAGGAGTTTCAAATGTCCCCGAACTTCAAAATAACAAATGTTCTTGTTGTTAATTTCTTTCTGGTGAATTTTGCGGCTTTTCACTATCGCGTTGGTAAGCTGTCACACCACAAATGTCTTTTTTTTTTCTTTTGGTCCTTTCGCCTAAATGCGTTTGTTGTTGCCGATGTTTGACAAACATTTTTTATATTTTCCGATGTTTTATGTACAAAAATATATAAAAAATTATTAAGGAATCAATAAATCTTTTTTCCTTAAACTTTTAACTTCCCTCCCTCTGAAAAAACGAATGTAAAGCTTCGTGTTTTTTCACAGTGGAGCTGATGATATAATGCAAAACATTGGATATCATTGCACTGTGTCTTTTTATAACTGAGTTCCGTTCCGTTCCGTGCAAGTATGGCCGGAATATCGCGCGAAGCGCGATCTGTCCGGCTCATGAAAATAAAACCCAGAGGGCACATGACATTGAAGCTGTGACAGGTTTTATAACTGAGTATGAAAAGTTCGCGTATTTATACCCCAAAAATAGTCACAGTTACAGTCAAAATAGGCATTTGCCGAATTTTCGCCGTGCAGAGCCTAAAAATGTTACCATCGCTGAACTTAATTCAAAGGTATTCCCCATAAAAAGAAAACTACGAAAATTCCCCATGAAGTCCCTTCTTTCCTCCAATCAGATGAAAGTTCGATGAAAGGGAGGGAATCACTACATCCTTTTTAACACTGTGGCAATTAATCACAACTGCAGAAAAAACACGATGGAAACAAAATGGCCATCGCGGACCTTCATACACCATTGCCAGCCAAGAAAAATGAAACAAACAAAAAAAGACAGGTGATAAAAGTTACCACATCACGTGACCATTCCCATACCGCGGTGTGATAAATTGATGGTCTATATATAATAAGAGTAATAACAATAATGATAATATAATAAATATTCGAAGGGAAAAAAATCTTCTTCGGATGGAAGGTTCGTGGGGGCCATTTCATTCGTAATGATTACGAAATCGGGGCCCGGGTCCTATTCATCACTGTCATCGCCGTTTATATAAGGGTGGGCACATGCCCCGAAGCCACTTTTATGTGTGTTTAATCAAATCTTAAATAGCTACTTGATTCTCACGCCGCTTGAGCTTTAGATGAATTTAATTTTGGGGGTCATATATTAATCAAGGCTGTGCAAGAACTAAAAGAGAATGAAGGTTTCGCAACTAACTTCAGTTATTCATTAAAATTGACAGAAGAATGGAGAACAAGAATAGGTGGATGTGGGTTAATTAATTTTATAGGTTTTTCAATAATTAGGACCCAACCTCTCTCTTGTTTAATTCAAGGTCGTTCAGTAGTTACCAGTTATGCCCAGATAGTTGGAAATTCATGTACAAGAAGTTGTTACATTTACGAAATTTATTTTCTGATTCGTATGTAGAAAACTTCAGATAGCTCACTAGGAGATAACAGAATGGAATGTGACTATTGGAGTTGTGAAGAAACTAGTTGTTGGATTCTTAATTCATGCTATTTTGCAGTATTATTATTTCTTCGAATTAGCATCGTGTTAAAAGTAAGAATTTAAAAAGGTTACAAAATAAGTAATGAAAATCTATTCAGAACTCACTTTTCAAAGCACAGAAAGTTGAATATTTTGCAATATTAAGTATGAATTATGATATGCTATATACACCTGCAAATGGGAACTAAATTATTGAAATGTTTCGTTCAACAACTATAAGTAAAAGTACAGTTCTGTCCATTAAAAAGTAAAACTGCGTATGGATATCATACTCGTTAGGGAATCATGCAGAGTGATAACATATGACGCTGCACTTATCAGGCTGATTAATTAAACAAAGCATGCTAGAGATATTTGTCAGGTTGAAGATAGCCTTCGGGGAGTAATTTCTAAGGAAAATGGCTGCTACTCATTTTATTAATCGGGAAAATCACGAAAACTTTAAGCAGCTAACTCGTTCACCGAGATTTTGGATTGAGCTGCTAGTGTAAGCAGTTTATCCACTCAGCCTCTGGTGGACAAGCACGTATCAGATTTAAGAACTTAGAGTTATGCCTAATATTACTTAAGTAACATTTTTAGGATTTATGAACTCTTTGGATTAAAGCTTTTATAAAGCTATGTTCCTTTCAAAAATATAAATAATACTTTAGTGATTCAAACCTTTGTTATTGACACTTTGTATACTGTTGATTTGAATGAAGTTAAGAAATTGCCGATTTTGAAACAAATAAGATTAAAGGAAATTATCTTGTTTAGTTAATGAATTTAATTCCAATCCAGTTCTTCAGAAACTTTTAAAATTCTATTAACTTAATTCTTTAATTTTCGTTACTATTTCTGCTGACAGATGGCGCTACCTTCTGTTTCGCTTTACTCCACATGGGTATGAATACAACGTGGCTTTTCCTTCGTTGCAGATTTCTTTGCTTCTGATGAAGAGGGACATGTACCCGTTTGCCTTCGAAATCGATAGAGTCTTGACTAAAATTTACGCCAAACACATGCTTTGATAGTTTTAAAATTAAAGGATTTTCTATCAGGTGTTTATATTTGTGTTTAGTAAGACGCATTTTTAGACATGAGTTATCTTATCTTCTATTCCATTTTATTTTAATACTTTTTATTTACACCGATTAACCTAAATGTAAGCCTGAAGCTATTAAATTTGATATTAAAATAACTAGACAGAGATGTATACATGCATCTTCTGACCTTAGCTCTTGTTGGTTTTCGAGACCTAAACTAGCATAATGAAATAAAATTTTATGTTTAAGTCTGGAATGTTAAATAACAAAACGTTTAAGACATGAAGTACAAATTTCAGGATAAATGCATTGCAAAATGCATTGTCGCAAAGTATTAAATCTTTGAAATTCATGCAGTGTTATTTTAAAAAATTATAAATCTGTTAAAATTTTCGGTGCATTGTTATAATAATATAATTATAAATAAATAAAAATAAAATAAATTAAAAGTAATAAAAATAGAACAAACAAATAAATAACTAAAATGTTTATTACATTTTTTCCCTTTGTTTATAAAGTAGTTTCTTCCTCCTTTCTGCATGTCTTCATGGTGTAACGGTAGCACAGTTGACTCGAATTCGAGAGGTCCAGGTTCGAGACCCGGCGGGGGCATTGCTCGTTTTCCATGTTTCCTACTTCAAAAATCCTAATGATTCTACAGTGGCGCCCGAATTAAAAGGTGCTAGATGATGAATCTTCACCACAAGGATTTGGCGATTGGGTCCCCTAATCCCCAGTTGCCCTTTAAAAGGGGGTATATAAGGTTTTTTTCTCCCTCCTTTCTGTATGCCTTCGTTGTGTAACGGTACCACACTCGGCGCGTATTCGAGAGGTCAAGGTTCGAGTTCCGGCGAGAGCCTTCCTCATTTTTCTTATTTCCTACTTCAAAAACACTAATGACTCTAGATGTTTATCAAAACTAAATGTACATTGGAAAAGTTATTGGAAAAGTTGCCTAGTCCATCCAAGGGATATGACTTCCCATATTCTGTTGTAATCAGTACTTAGCTTTAAGTATTTTCATTCACCATGTGAACTGTCGTAGTACTTTTTATCACTTTTAAAGTCATCCATATTTTTTACTACTATGCTAGATTATATAATTTTATTTTCTTTTAAGCTGCCTCTTAAATTCAGGGACAAATGCAAAGAGGTGCAAAAATTTAAAGAAAAAATACAAGACGGAGAAATCATGAATGTTTGTAAATATTAGTATCTTTGCGATATGGGAGCACTTAAAATGCTATCGAGAAGCTGGTGGAACGGGAAGAGGGGTAGCAGACACTTGGATTCGTTCTCCTGGGGACTTTCTATAAAAATTGGGACGAAATTGGCAAAGTCGTATTGTCATCTATAGTGAGCCCAAAGCCTAAACAAAGGACAGGCGCAAGTCTTTCTTTTTGGCCATGATAAAATTAAGTGAACTTGATCTGATGTTACTGCTATAGAAGAGAAATAAGTCACAAGATATGCAGAGAAGTAGATGCGAAACTACAGAGGCTGTTCACACATTTTTTAGACGATTTTGCTTTGCTATATAAAAAATCTTCTACTTAGAATTTTTTTTAACTGTAACTATATTTTTGAAAGTATAAATTAGTTTGTTTTCAAGCAAAATGGCGCTTTTAAAGAAGCAATATATGGGAGGCTATGTTTGTTCACTTTCCTAAGGGAATTATTTGTATCTAGTTATTAAGAAACTCCATGAAAGCTATGGCTTTTCGATATCTAAAGCTACGATAGGTAATAGTGTCAACAAGAAAGGGAAAAAAAGTCAAAGTTTGGATTCCAGCGGGAAAATTGTTCCAAATACATATCCAAGGAAAAAAACGGAATGTTTCTGATGTTCCAAAGGTAAGATTTTTAACGTCAAAAGAAAATCCGCCAAGTCAAAGAACACTTACTAAATCATTAAAATTGTAAACAAGGCGATTCATGCTAATTTGAGTCTTAAAAAGATGAAAAACACAATTTGCATCGTCCTACTCCAAGATATATTGCCGAACGCAGAACGCGCTGCAAAATTCCTTATGAGAATCATTTATCAGGACAAAACTGGAAAATTGTTGTCACAGTAGATGAACCTTCAGTGTATTTGAATAATTACAATAAAAAGAGATCCATTTATTATAATCAAAGCGAGGGAAAAATATTAAAACATGGTTCAAAGAATCCAAAAAACTTTTCACATGGGATTTATGATTGTTGTTGCTTTTTCATATAACGGCAAATTAAAAATAAAGAAAGTGGAGAAAAATGTTAAGATGAATTTTCAAATATGAAGTACCTTCTCTTTACGCAAAGTGTCATCAATCAGTAGAACTGTATCAAGAGAAAGCAAGCAGCCGCACCTCAAAACCCACTGTTAATATCTTGGAACAAATGAAATAAGAAACGGCTATGACAGCCATGCCCTTCACTCGTATCCCTATTAAATCTCCTACATATCACCCATGGATTATTGAGCTTTTGGACTTTAAAAATGTGGATTGGAAAAATGTGACGACCTACATCCGTCCTTGGACTTGGGAAAGCTGTTCAAGAGGAATGGGATAAAATACCGATACTAAAAAAGGCTTGATTGTCTTGGAAATTGCGGTGTAGAGAGATAGTGAAGAATAAGAATTATCAAGTAGAACATTTAAAACACAAAAAAAATCTAGGTAAAATATTTCATAAATACAATCAAAATCTTCTAAAAAAATGTGAGAACAGCCTCTACACAATGCATGAACAAATACTGGTATAAATAACGTATGGATAGAATACTAAAATAAGTGATATATATGTTTTAACAGATTTCACAGAAAAGATTGATTTTATTAGGAAAAAAAAGAAGATGTTTAAAAAGCAGAGGGAAAAAGCAAAATAAAATCTACAGTTTAATATTGTTTATTTGGCATGGAAAATAGTTTACACTTAAACAATAAACATGAAATAAGTGCGTCTACATTGCTAACTTTTAGCATCACTTCTTATGCTTCACATAACTTTTTGTCCTGAAATTGAAACGCATATCTGAGTTTCCTTTTATAAGTCTTTTAAAAAACAATAATCCTTAGTTATATAACATTTACAGAATTTGCGTACCAAAGACAATATTTGCTTATTTCTGGACACTCATACATGTCGTCCTCATACATGTCGACTCATATTCATGTCGTCCATCTTCACCATTTATAGTTCTATAATTGTCCCTCTTAATGTTCAGAAATTAAAGTCATTTTCTGAACTTCCGAACATCTTATTAGATATTTGCAATATGAATTACCGATACTAGCTTCTGAGATAAAAGTGTATCTGCAATAGTAATGCATTTTTAAAACAGGTACTCTGTTTCATCTGGCCGAGATAATTCTTATTGGTAAGAATTTTATTTGGCTATTAATTGAAATGTTTTTAAAAGGTTCAGCAACACTGTCTGGTAGTTTTGAGGCAATCAATTTCAAACAGGTCTGAAAAACTATCAAAGAATTTAAGCTTATTTAAGTTTGCCATATAAATGTCATTAATATATGTTTGCATTAAAAACTATTTGAAGTTTTTACTTTTAATTATAAGTTTTCTTTCTTTCTATGCAATACAATCCAGTAATCAACAAAACTGTATGAACTTAAAATGCATTGTCCTGTTTCAGCCAACGATTCTCTTCAGAATTCTCTAAAAAAATTTTATGAAATTGAAAGTACAATGAAAAAGGCTTTTTTATTACTTCCATAATAAGCAAAAAGTGTGTTTAAAGGTACTCATTAAAATATGGGAAAGGAATTAATTAATATTCAGCAGCTTTCTCTTTCCCACAGTTAGTATTCTAATTCTGCAAAACCTAAAATTATCTAACAAAATTGCCTACATTTTTTAATTAAATAAACAAATAAGAAAACATATTTTTCTAAATTTTCTGTAGCACATTCTTCAGATATTCTGTACTTAAAGTCAAATAATGATTAATGACAAAAAATATAGGGTATATATCGAATGTTGAAAAGTTCTTAATAAGTCGTGTTTCTTAAATGCTAATCACTGTTGTTTTTGGAACTGAATACAATTATTTAAAAAATAAGGGAATGAAGGGTGCAACATATGGCAATATGAATGCATGGTAATATACATATGAATCTGGGACGATAGCCAGAAAATGATTTCATATAATGTCAACATAGTTGCCGTTTTATGCATCTTAAGAAAATATTGAAGTAGTTTCCAATTAACGTCGCTTATGAAATTAATGCTTTTTATTTGATTGACTAATAAAGAGTGTTTGTCTGGAAAGTAGTCAATGTTTTATTTGAAATAAGATCTGGGACTTAAATTAATGAACTAGAAGTAACAAAATATAAATTGTGAAACTGTTTTAGTAAGATTCATTAATAATTATGGTTTCTGACTGTATTCATGAAGCCTTTTTCTTGTATTGTGTTTAGGGGTGTTTTGAATCAGAAATTTTTAAAGAACTTGTTCAAGAAGCTCAAGAAATGATTTTCATTAATCCATTAATCATTCCATTAGAATTTCCATTAATCATTCTCTGTCCAAAGAGCTTCATTACCGAAATAATTTTCATGGAAGAGAAATTTTACAAACAGATGCATTCCTAAACAAATAATCCCCTCCATACAGAAAAAATCCTCAGACTATTTGCTTTAACGTAAGAACATTTTGTTGGATCCAAGAAACTAATTGCAGGTCATTTTCTGGCAGATAGGTGGAAGTCAGTAATTCAATGCAAGAATAATTTCGACCATGCATTTCTTCCAAAGAGAAAGTTTCTCATAACCGGGAACCAACTCGAGCCACACAGACTCAACATTGTAGAATCATTGAACAGGGGTAGCATTCAAATTTTGCTCTTCGTATTGCTTAATAATGTTGCTATGCTGCCTTGCAGTTTTTCTTTCAGTTCTTCACTACTCTTTCACATAAATATCTCCCTATCAATTCGAAATAGCTATATCGATGCAACACAATGTAACTCATTTTGTCCCAATTTAAAACAGTCTCTAAGAGTTGTCAAAATGTCATTGTTTTTATTTTAGTCTTTACAAAGTTATGAAACTGCAGGGATTATAAGAAATGTTTAAATGTGGCGGCGTTTCACGTCGACAGTGGCGCCATCTCCGGAGATTCCGGAGCACTTTCTATTTCCACCATGGATCCGTCATCGGAGATAGGGGAAGAAGGCGCATCTTCCCCGTTCTGCCAGTTATGCTTATTGGCGTATTCATGGCTTCCTGCAGAGTGCGGGTGATGGTGTTTTGATTCGCCTGATGATGCGGATGATGATGATTTCTCCGTTTGTCTGTTAGTCTGCTCCTCCTCTTGTTTTTGGCGCTTGTGCTTCGTACGTCGATTCTGGAACCAAACTTTCACCTGAAATAAAAAAGGAGATATGGTGTTGAAAAATACCAGTTTGAGTACGATATAAAAATTTCATAGCAAACCGTATTACAAAGTAATGGCAATGACGGTCACAGAGTACAGCAATTACAGTAAAGTAATTTGTAATATAAAAATTTCTTAGCTAATTTTCATCTCTCATTTTGATACTATTTACTATATTTTTGTAAAGTGACACGCATGAAAATCATTTCATGGTTTTTTTTTTTTTGTTTTTTTTTTTTTTTTTTTTTTTTTTTTTTCCCGTAAAGAATACAGATTGAGAATTTATAGACATTTCATCAAA
Organism: Stegodyphus mimosarum; assembly: GCA_000611955.2. Taxonomy (NCBI): domain Eukaryota; kingdom Metazoa; phylum Arthropoda; class Arachnida; order Araneae; family Eresidae; genus Stegodyphus; species Stegodyphus mimosarum. The sequence continues at coordinate 326,095 of KK117991.1, read as the reverse complement.
CATTTCTTCCAAATATGCTTTCTTTGTATTTGTTGTTAGATATCAACGCATCATGTCCTTCCTACATAAATTTTTAATTTATTGAAAATATCCTTCTTTAGCGAAATTTTATTGCGAGAATATATGTTCAGATCTTTAAATAGACGCATTTTAAATAGCTAACGCGTTAGTTTTCTGATGCCTTCTAAACAAATCCTCTCAAAAATGTCTGTTCTAGTAAAAATGCCTTCAAGACAACTTTTGAAATGGATGCTTAAAAAAATTGATTAAGATGCTGCAGTTAAGCTTTGAAACATTTCTCGATATATTGGGAATTTAGCAGTTTATGAAAAACATTTCTAAAAGTGCATAAATTACAAGATGATTTCATTTGCTTCGAAGTTTGCAATCGAAAATGCCATATAATATGAAACGAACTAATGATTATTTTAGCTTGTTAATAACTGTATTGTCACATTACAGACCACAATCATTTAAAGTGATTTGTTGAGGTCTTGAATAGGCTACCATGTTTTCGATATAATTGCAGAAATCGTTTCCCAATTTAATGGAAATTCAAATGTGTAGTTATAACAGGTGGTAGCTTCTGCAAATGAATAGCTTCGTTTTACCAAGTGTGAGAATTTCCAAGTACTAGAAGTTTCACTAAATATCTGAATGGATGCAATATCGATGTATTCTCTTCCTTGTGGGTTGTAAAACTCGATTTACTTAACAATACATTAGTTTTAGTTTGTTGTGGGTTTCATGGATGCCCAAGGTTCTATTTAGCATATCCTGGGTACCAAGTACAAAACAGTATCTGAAGGCCCATACTTCATAATAGATATTTCCTATACTTCATAATATCAATACTTTTGTGAATTAATTAGAACATCTGTGTTTCAGAGGGACTAGCGTTTTCATCAAATTTAAAGTGATGTAATAAGCTGATTCTACTAGGTGTTCTGTAAAAGCTATAATTTAGTGATTGAAACGATCATAAGTGCGCTTTGTATACATATATGAAAAAGTCACTTTGGTATAAGCTGCAAATCCTAATGTCCTTTACAGTGAAATAACGTCAAGAAAATGGGCGCAGTTACACGCAGTTACACAGGCAGTCTGTAAGACGGCTGCCCTAGCGCGATAGTGGTTAGAGACGCTGACTGCCGTACCGAAGGGTCCAATTTCAAATCCTGGAGAAGGCAATGGATGTTTGTAAATATATAGTATCTGTGCGGCATGGGGGCGCACTAAATACGAGGCGAGCCGAAAGCCCTCTCGAGAGGTTGTGGTAAAGGAAGAGGAAAGACTCTCGGATCCCTCCATCGAATTGTGGGAGCGGAACTGAGAAAAGTCGTACTGCACTTGTATGGTGCTCAAGGCTTTTGCAAACGACAAGCGCAGTCTTGCACTCCTTGCCACGATGAATTTCGTGGGCTTGTTCTGATGTTACTGTCAGACAAGTGAGATAAGTCACAACAACACAAGACAATCTGTAGCACAAAGGACTCAGCAAATTAAGCCAGAATGATGCCATTTTTGTGTAAACCGATTTGGGGGGGGGGTTGGTGATGACGAAGGAGACGAAAATAATCCTAAACGGTAATAAAAGGAAAGATCGATTATAGATAGATTGCAACAATAAAATATAAAGAGGTCATAAATGTGTCTTTACCTTCTGATACTGTTTTGTCATTATTACTATATACGTTTCTATTACGAAAGGACTACTTTTCATGAATTTCCTATTGCAGACTTCATTACTTACGCAATTAGCATGGGTGAAAAAAAAATGGCATAAAATAGTTGCAGTGTGAAATGATATACTATGCAAAAAAAAATTTTTTTTTTTTTTTTTAAATTAGAGAAAATCAGGTAATAAGGAAAGAGCGGAGAGGGGAATAAGATAAGGACAACAAACTGGAATTGGAAAACTTCAGATTACAAAGTTTACAAAATTTAGTATTAAAATTTTGAAAAGCACAAAAAGAAAATATTTAAAAAATAAAAAATTATAAAAACAAAATAGCCCACCAGCGGCCGAGCGGTAAAATTGCTGAACAGTGGTAGTTTCCACCAGGGTTCGAATCCTGGTGAATGAGTCGCTGCATGGGCGCTTTCGTAGTTTTCCGCATGCGTAACGTGTAAACAAATAAAGTCCTCCACGAAGGCATCCCTTCCCTCAGGCAGATAGCCTAGTGTGCTTTGCCATAATAAACTAAACCAAATCAAAATAATAAAAAACTAAACCAAATCAGGATAATAAAAAACTAAACCAAATCAGGATAATAAAAAACTAAACCAAATCAGGATAATAAAAAACATAATATCAAAAGGAAACTGCATCTCAACTTTGGCAGACAGCAACAGTTTAACACTCTAAGCAATTATAAACTACGTAATTACGATAGATGATATTTTAAGAATTCGCCAGCAGGTTCATTTTTCAAATAGTTGAACGTATAAAACAGAAATCTTTTACTTAAAATATGCTGTTTAAACCAGCAAAGTTAAATGGTATGAAAATAATTTGTTGTGACATTATTTCATTGTAAATTAACACCACGTGGAAATTTGTGTACTTATTTAATAAAGCCTTTGTTCTTTAAAGCGTAGCTGCGGAAATAATTTTTATTTTTCCAGAACGCGAAATCCATAAACATAAGTGTTTAAAAATACTAATAATCAGTGCATAATATCTTAACGCAACTTTTCCTTTGAAAGGAAGAGGACAAGAGAGGCAAAAAATTCAAAAGTTATAGGCTATAAAAACCTTTTTAAGAACTTTTGCTGATTTTCTGGCAGTTAAGAAGCTTTTAATTCAGCTAATAACACTTTCATAGTTATTGAAAAAAAAAAAAAAAAAAAAAAAGTCTTTTTCTTCTATAACCTAAGATGAAAATTCACAAAAATTTAAAAACTTCAAAATTATTGTCTAAATTGTCCAAAACCGAGCAGTTTGGGGGCTTCATAAATTCTATTTCTTTTTTTTTTCTTTTTTAATGTTAAAAGTAACTATGTTTGCTCTTGAATTTCATTTACTGGTTAAAAAACTGCATTGTCAAAAAATTCATATACAGCTGCTAATTATGCCTGTGTACTATATTACGCTCCTAGGGAGAATTTTTAGGCTTCAGTAATGTCATATTTACTATTAATATCTCACTGATGAGCAGAAATCTGGAAAGCGGCCATCACAGTAACCCTATCTGTTTGGAACTACATGGTCCTAAGAAGCAGCCGGACAATTCAATTCCATTCTATTCCGTTCCGTCCAAGCTCAATGACCCTTGAAACCACACCAGTACCGGTCGAAACCGGAACTGCATTAAGGAACTGGCCATAATGGCCCAAGACGTCCCACTTTCAGGACTGCGTTTCCTGAGAGTCCAAGACGAGGAGCAGGGACTACATTTAAGAGGCTTCGGAATTGGACAGCCGCGAAAGTATGGGGAAGGTTTAAGTTACGTTATCCAGTTACAACTTCATTACGAAAGGATGTGGGATGTTATGGTAACTGTAGATTTTAAGGGCTATTTTTTTTTCGACGGGCAGCAATTTTTCACAAACTTTTTTTTTCCCCGGTGATGTGTATCTACAGTATCATTATTTGTTTCTTCGATGCGAGAGAGCTATTAAATAGATTTATTTGTCAGCTAGAAACGTCTTTTGGATGGGTTCCAACGAAAAGAACGATAAATACGAAATAAATGCATTTATATAACACGTAAGTAAAGTTTTTATGAAGAGATATAGCTCGTTTATTTAGGGGAAAGGCAGCGGCTTTTGCGTGTGATGTGTTTCAGTTTATGTAATAGCACTGAATGCGTAATAATTGCTAAATGAATGCTCAGTCGGTTTATACATAAAACACTCCATTCCTAATATGTAAATGAATTTTCTCCAAAACTATGTTTTATAACATGCTAAAACCTGCTTGAACTCTTTTACGCAATTCTAATATTTATAAAGCTTAAAATTAATAAAGATGAAAAAAGATCCGGTTGGCTGAATTTGGGATGCAGCATTGAACTACGTACAGATGAAGCTGTAAATTTTATGTTACTTAAATTGATAAATTTGCATTTTTAATTTTAGATTATTATTTTACTGTAAATTACATTGTTATTTTCTCTGTAAGTTTTACATTATTTAAAACGTTTAACTTTTCTATTACAAATTTACTTTTAAACCTCTAAGCTATTGCTCCATCCTCTGTTACCAAGTGGATAACACCGCATGACACGGTAGTTCGAATTCCGGTGAACGGACTGACTTCGTGGGTTTTGTTGTTTTCGTAATGTTTTACATTAATAGGAGTTAGTTTTGCTGAAAAATCCCAGTGGAAAGTATCCTAAGGCAAATAGCACTCACGAAATCTTTCCCATTATAAGATAACACAAATTTCGCCAAAGAGTTTTCTTCAAAAAAAGGCAAATGCAACAAAGTTGCCTTCATTAAATTAAATATATTTTCTCTTAGAATAGTGTCCATAGTTCCAAGTAAGAATTGCCAATAAAAGATTTTTAAAATATGCCATTCGATTACATTCTTTGTTTATTGAAATAGTCAACGTAAGAGATATATTTCTTACGTCTAGAAACATTTTACCACAGACGAAATGATTTGGGTTCCAATGATGATTTTTCGTACGAAGTATCAAATCAACACATACTGCTCTCTAATGGAACCCCGCCAATGCTTTGCTATAAATGATCGAGCAAACAAGTTAAAGAATTAATCCTTAGCTAATCACTTAACCATTTAAATATTAGTAATTCATATATGAACTCTGAAAATTTCATTACCATTGAATTCATACCCACTTGTGTGCGTTATCGTTTAGTATGCCGATGAACTTGTAGAGTCATTAGATTATTTTGATTCTAAAGACATAAAAAATGAACAATGCCCTCACCGGGATTCGCACCTCCGACCTTTCAAATACGCGCTGAGTGTGCTGACCATTATACCACAAAGGCATGCTAAGAAGGCGGGAGAAATATCTTATATACTCCCTTTTTTAAACGGCTGCTGGGGATTAGGGAACCCAATCGCCAAATCCTGGTGGTGAAGAATCATCATCCATCACCGTTTTTAGTTCAGGTGCCACTATAGAAACATTACGTGATTGTGAAGCAGGAGACATGAATAATGTGCAGTGCCCTCGTCGGGACTCGAACTTCGAACCTCTCGAATACGTGCCGTGTGTGCTGACCATTACACCACGAAGGCATGCTAAGAAGGCGGGAGAAATACCTTATAAACTGATGTTCAGTATTGAGGTTTCAGTACTGACGATGCTTACATCTCTGCGCTCGACAGAAAGCTAAAAGTTTTCTAGAGATCAACAGTGCGAACCCACATACCATACTCGTCTGTAGCTTTTACGAATTGTTTTCAGTTTTGAAAATTTAAACTTGCCTACGATTTAGTACAATTTATCGAGGAAATTAAACAAAACGAACGGGCTGGCTGGCTGCATGCTAATTTTTCGTTGTTTTCTCCATATAAACGGGAATCTAAGCTTGTTTCCCTTAGAAACCGTCTATGACGCGAGATAACTATTATTTGCTGCACCATGTTCAAATAATCTAGCCTAACCGTTAGTGTTTCAAGGATTCAAATTCGTATGATGAGTTTTTTTTTTTTTTTTTTTTTTTTTTTTTGCGTAATGATTTACTTCGAGGATAAGTTAGCTTAAGTAATTTAAATTCATTGCTAAACTTTGCTTTGACGGCAGAAAGGGATACCAGTATTAAAATATATATTTCATTCACGATGCAGGCAAATTTTCAGTAAAATAAATATTCTTATTAAATTTTTTGCAGATAATTTAATCCTTTTTAAGTAAGGAAACTTAACTCTGAAGGAAAAAGAGGACTGCTTGTAAAACTGGGCTTACAAGTTTTTGCAAAACTAGTTTGCAGAAATGAGTTTTATATATTTTAGTAGTGGCACTGATTATTTTGGATATTCATCATAAGTATTTCATCATAAGTAATGGCATCGCACTGATTATTTGGATTCATACTGATTACTTTAGGGATATATCTTTGGTAATATATAATTTGTAATGGTCCCATAAATGTAAAATTGAGCTTTTCACGGTTTAAGATATTTAATCATGAAGATATATCTATCGGGAAAAAAAAAATAAATTCAGTCATAAAACTTAAAAATTGAAAATAGTTGATGCATGAGACATAAGTCAATTTAAATAAATGAAAAAGTTTACTTTTAAAATTTTAAAAAGTAACCTAAACTAATTAACTGCTAGTTGGAAATTTCATTTCCAACTAGCATTCATTCCAACTAGACTCATGTATTTTAACAGTAAAAATTATGTTTTCTCTTTTTTTCTCATCGTTTATTATTTTAAAATGATTACAGACTTTTCTTTTGATATCTACATCAGTAAGAGGCTAAATTTTATTGATAGTCAAGTTTATCGACTTAGTTAACGGGAATAAAATTTTTGTGTATATTATCTATGAGATTATGATATATTTGATTTGGAAACGATCAATTAAAATGCAATATGTACAAAGAATAAAAACAAAATGATGTAAAACAACAAGAATAATAATAGTAAGACAGATGCAAGGATAATAATTAGAGATCCTAAACATGCCTTTAGAGATAGCACTATAAAAGTAATTACCAAAAAGAAAGAAATATTAATTTTAATTGGAGACGCATAGCTGTGGACGTTGGATTTAAACTGACTAACAATCGTCGGATTTTGCGTAAGATTACATTCGAAATCGATATGACTTTTTTACAGGGTAATATATTTCTGTTGTAGGCCTTAATACTACGTACTTTGTGTTATTTAATAGGTTAGTAAACGATCATTCGTTGTAAATGTTAATGCATTTTTGACTCGCGAAGTCAAAATATAAGTCTATGTTCTTGCGTTGGACAACTTTTTATTCGGATTTGGAGAGTGATGTGTCAGAAACATCATTTGTCGCCAATGAGTTAAATTGCATTTTACTGGACAAAGTGTATCAGCTAATATTTCATTGTTTATCTGGACGTATACATTACAAATAAGGATACATTACAGGCGTGCAAGCCAAAGGCCCGACTGGGCCGTCACTCACTCAAAAAAAGAATTGCCTAGAGAGCTATGGCCTTGAAGTTCAATGAGCTGAATGCATCCAAGAATAGAAATGAAAGAAGAACATTTATGCCAACGCAGTGATGATTTTGAGAGGTAGTTTCAGGGATAATATTTCAAATATGCAAACGTGAAACTATCGAAATAATAGGATGACAGAAGGGTAAATTTCTACAATAGTGACAGACAGAATCAAGACGTGAAATCAATCTATGTACAACACGAATATGAAAAAACAAACTATACAATCTTATACAGAACTGTAAATTCTAGAAATTAAGAAATAAAGTTATGGTCAGCTAACAGATGCGCAGCGAATGATCTAATAAACTTACCATCTTCCAGCAGTGCATAATTGGTTATCGACGAGTAATTTATAGTAAAGCCTTAGCAAAGAACCTTTCGTTGGCATTTCTGTTGTTGTTGTTGACTAAGGCTTACTTGTCTGACCTAAAGTCAGCCCAAGTCCACGAAATTCCTCGTGGCAAGGAGCGCAAGATAAGCCTGTCGTTGGCAACAGCCTTGAACACCTTATAGGTGACACTGCGATCTAGCTCTGTTCCCCCCCCCTCCATTTTGATGGAGAGCACCCCAGGGGACGAGTCGGAGGGTCTCCCACCTCTCATCCCCTACCATCAGCCTCTTGAGAGGATTTTCGGCTCGCCGCATATTTAAGGTGCCCTCATGCCGAACGGACGCTAAACATTTAGAAACTTCCATGCCTTCTCCGGAATTCGAACCCTAGCCCTTCGGCACGGCAGTTAGCGACGTTAACCACTATGCCGGTTGGCATTTCTAATTTAATATCATTAATTTAAATAACAGTGGAATTTCATAATAAAAAAATACATATGCAAAATAAAAACCAGCTTTCGGTGTTTTTGGCAATTAACCTAGCACCTACATGTATAATATTTCGTACAAAATTCTTCAATGGTAATTTTTCTTAAGCTATTGTCACATTTAGACTCTTTGCCAGATATAATAGCTTACTTTAATTCGTAGTTCTGATTATAATAATGAAAACTGAATTATTATAATCAGAAATACTCATTGAAATATTTCTGATTCACAAGAAAATGCAGATTAGTGATAATGCAAAGCACTTTTTTTTTTTTTTTGTTGATAATTTTTAGTTTATTTATATTATCCTTCGGGACAGCTGCTGCCCAGACTGGGGAGATGTAGCATAAGATAGGCCTGGTATTCATTACATATAAAATTCTTGTGCTCCTAAGGCCCAGATTGATCTGTAGACAAGTAAGAGTACACATTATAGCCTTTTACCTCCTCTTTTGTGAGCTGGCTTTGTAATTTTCAGCGCTGGCGAGCAAATTTTTTTCACCAAAAGAGCCAGCTTGGCACCGAAAACTCAGTGTCAAGCAAGCAACCTAAAGTGTGGATAAGCTCCACCGTATAAACGCCTTCAATAGCATCAATTTATTTTTCATCAAATCGCGTTAGGGACCCACCGCTCAACAGCCGTGCAAATCAATATAAAAATTATCCTAGGAAAAGGAGGGGGGAGATTATCCCTGCAACCAATAGCAGATCGAGATAATATTTAGAGAAGGATATGAAAGAACTGCCTCCTGATCCTGTGATCCCGAACCTCATTTCAATAAGCCATATGGTGTAGTGGTTCCGCCACCTTTTTGTCTGAAACGATGTAAAAGTGGTGCGATGTAAATCTCGAAGGTGATGGTGTTCATTGTCATCCCCTAGACCCCCCGAAATCATTCGACGTCGAACATCCTGATTCGAGGCCATGAATAGAAATTGAAGAGGGTGGCAACAATGAGTTTTTTCATTATTGTTATTTTTCTCGGGTTCCTTTGAAGGATCCTCCGGTGTTTGAAAGAGATTTAGAAACACAGAGGTTTCAATATTTGTATCGAGTTTCACTATCACGATTGATATTTACAATAAAAGTTGCATATGGTGAAATATAATTAGAACTAATGCAGATTTTATGTCTTAAGCATTCAGTACACTAGTTGTATATTCTGCTCACTTGATTAACTAACTATTTTAGCACTAGAACATTTATTATTAAATCCTCCTTTTCAGTTAGCAGAAAATGTTTTACTACTAATATAAAATAATTATTTTAAAAAAAAGGAGCGTAGGTCTTTGTTTTTGAGATTCTGTAAAATTACTTAATTAATTATGTTGAATTACTTCTATCGGAAATCGAAATTATGTATGATTAATTTATTTCAGAACAAGAAAGTGTGAAACTTTCCGAGCAATTAAAATAAGTTATCAATTTCGTTAATTAAGAAAGAGTAGTGTAGTAAGTATATCTTCGGGGAAAAAAAATAACTTTTACTTTTTATTTCCTTCCTAGCAGTTTTATTTTTACGAATATTTTGCTGAACATTCGTGGCAACACTTGAACAAATATAAAGCAAGTCTGAAAATGACGCCGCGATCAAAGCAAAGAACAGACTAGTTGTTCACAAATGAACACAAACATCATCGAAAAATTGTAAAAATGTATGCTACGCACTAAAAATACGAATACATCATTTCTTTAATTCTGTGTGTGTGTGTGTATGTATCAGCTGATTCTTGATAATTAAACATTCAGTGAATATAAGCTGCATGAGTAAGCTCTGTTAAGTAAGGGAAGACAAACGAAACAATGCATGTAACAAAAATACAGTGTTAAAATTAATGTAAATAATCTCATTCTATCTAGAAGTAATTAAATTATCAGTGATATGTATTCCGTGTAAATAAATTGACCAAATAAAAAGACACAGAAACAATCTAATGTTTTTCATATAAATGTAGGAAAAATAAAATTACTATGTAATTAACAGTGATGCATTGGTAAAACATTATTTTACTTTAAAGTAATTCGTCTTGAATTAACTTCACAGTTGATTTGCACAGTTACATTTTAAGTAAATTAAATCTATCTAAATTTACCTAAATAAAAAAGGGGGTAGTAAATTAAAAATAATTAATTTACCTAAATAAAAAGGGGCGTACCAGAAAATTCAATTCAACAGTAACATCGCAAAATAATTTTAAAATGAGCATATGTTTTGAATTTCCCATACACAGTCTCACGCGCTGCGGATAAAAAAAAATTTTTTTCGTATATTATTGCCATTTCTCGCTTTAAAATCGCTGAGTTTGTTAATCAAAAATTCGCTAAAGTGTTACAAAATATGAAATCGATAATAAAACAAATTTCCAATTCCAAATTAGGGCTTCCACATGCTCATATTCTATGGAACATTATGTCATTCAAATTTGATGGCTCTAGGTACCGTCGTTTTATCCCAATGCGCGCAACATACATACATATATTAATGCAGATTCTTCATTATTTAATTTTTGAATATAATACAGGGCGATAATATTTGGTGGCAACAATTTGAAAAGTGATTCGTCGTTTATAGTTTTCAACGCAAAATGCCAAAACGAAATTAATATCCCTTCTGGAATAATACCCTTAGGGCTAAAAGGAAGGAAAAGGCAGACGATAAATATGAACCACACGTAAAACGAAAGTTTCACTCAAAAGTTTAGAAAGTTTCTTCCAAATCTTCTTGGAAGTACTTTTTTTGTGACGCTGATAACTAGCAAAATACAGGTTACTTACAGAATTAGCCGAAATTTGTCCATTAATTATATTTACCTACATTCGGAAGATAGGATTTAAAAATGACTGACTGATAGGATTTAACAGGCAAAAGCCTTAATTGCAATATTTATTAAAATGTTTACCCTTGTCGTTAATAATCAAGTATGCAGTCATAAAAAAGATAAAAAGCAATTATAATTAGAGGAATATCAGAAAATAAATATCACGCATAAAATTAATTAAGAAATCCAATAATTTGGTCGAAAAATTTTGCTTCATAAGGACCTCATGCAAGAAACATCTATTTATACATGTTTTTTTAATCTATTTACTAAACCTGCACTAACAGAAAATTTTTCTCTAAAAATAAACAGAAATATTAAGATGCACAAAATTAGAATGTAGGTAATATAGTATTCTAATTTTAATTACATTCAAAATTAAAATAATAGGTAATACTAATCCAAACAAGAGAATTAAATAAATAATTCAGATTAAAGCATCAATTATTTAACCTTTCAGTGCTCAAAATTTATTTCGGATTCTGCGTTTGAAGGACTGAGAGAACGTTGCGATGCTGACTCAGCAGACGATAAAAAAGGCTCTAATATAGAGACCACCCCCGGTCTCTTTCACAGCAACATAATTTCTTCTCCCCCCACCCCCAAATCCGGTGCACATGGCTTAACTCCCAAACGTTCGTACGAATCGTTCAATCACGGGAACTAATAAGAAGCTAACGAAGCGCTAACGGTGCGGAACCACCGCCGACAAATCACCGTCGACCCCCGGGATTAGGGCCGACGCGAACGCTGGGTGGGATATGCGGTAATTGCGTCGTACGGCTTGGGAAAGAGGCCAAGTGAAGAATAGTACACATTGCTAGCTAGAGATGGCGCTGCATGGCCCGAGCAACATTTTTTTGCCTTCGAGTTTTAGTTCGTAAAAAGGAAATGTAGTAAACGCATTAAGAAAGCTAATTTAAAACACTTTCCGCTTATTCCGTTTTAACCCTCAAAGAGTAACATTATATTTTATTACACAGTTCTATTTAAAACGATTGCTAATGCTATAATAGCAAAAAAATAACAAATTCAGAAAATACAATGATATTCAGAAAAAAGAAGTATTCTACCTATTTCTATATCATATTAATTAATCTAAACAATCTGCTCATATATTGCTTCGTTAATACTCTTTAATGCTGAAAATATTTCATGGAAATTTGATTTTCGTCCTTTATATTCGTTCATAATTTATAATAAGATTACGTACGTACGTAATTTATAATAAGATTAAGATATTAATAATAAGATTTCGTTCATAAAATATATATGTCACCTTCGTTGGAAGGCCTTGTTTTTGGTAGTTATAATGCATCATATTTTATATATTTTATAAATGTGCTTTTCAAATTTAAGAATTAAAAAAATATAATTTGTTTATAATTACAGTTTAAAAATTTTTTGTAAGTCACAAATTGCTAGAATATTCAGCAAATACATTACATTTTATGTCAAGTACGATAGCAAAAAATGTTCCCAAATATGACTGAAAATGAGGAGACCATGACACAGTCAAGAATAATTCATTTGTGCCTGAATTGAAAGGAAATCGTTAAGAGCTGTATGCAAGTGGTTCTTCTTACACTGTAGTGTGACTTTCATAGTGCTGAAATAATACCATATCTTGCTATGGAGATAATTTGGTACTTTCGCAACCACCTTAGTAAAAGTCGCCAAATTCTCAGAAGGCTCTAGCAACTATGCACATAACAGCTCTTTAGGTAACCATATTCATTGTAAGTTACAACCTGAAAATTCACCGAATCACCTTTATTTTCGTAAAAAATTGCCAAACTGCGCCAAAGTGGTTGCGCTAATATGTAAGTACCGATAATTCTGATTGTTAACAAACATTCAGACCTAAAAAGAGTTCCATGTCAATCGTTGGAAGTTAAGAACCCTTGTCTCTAAAAGCAAAGTCCATGATTAGCCGAGTATTTAAAGGCCATTAAATTGGTAATTTGTTTCATGCACAGTTTCGGAAGAGTGTACAGTTTGGATGGAAAGTTGGTTGCTTGATTTATTAGGGAAAAGCTCACAAGCGTCTCCGCCTAAGGGGAAGGGATGTCTTCGTGGAGGACTTTCTACGGTAAACTGGCTCGTATCTACATTTCACGTATGGAGAAAATTACGGAAACGCCGATGCAGCCAATCCGTTCTCAAGTATTCGAACCTGGATCAAACTACCACTATTCAGTGACCGCTGGTGAGCTCTGATTGGATGAAAGACTGCATGGAGCTTCTTGGCATAGCTTTTCTTTCTTGCGTAAAGTAAAAAAAGAGATAGTTTCCTTTAAGAAAAGACGAAGAAGCCTTTTTCCTTAGGCATTGTCTCCCAAAGTATAAGGCGAAAAAAAATTTTATGTACACATTTTTATTACGTAGTATATAGATTTAACTGACGTAATTATGAATTAATTTGAACTATCAATTAATTATTAATAATTAAGTGCATTCTTTGTTACTGCTTCCTCCTTTTTGCTCTCTTCTTTATTTTTTTTATTTATTTATATATTTTCTCTCTCTTTCGGGCTCATCAGCGGCAGACCGGTAAATACTGGTATTTCCGTCCCGGAGCTCGAATCTTGGCGAGTATGCATGGCAGTTTTCGTGTTTTTCCCCACGTATAACATAGACACGAGTCAGTTCCCTCTGCGGAGTCCTTCGTGAAAGCATCCTTCTTCTTAGGCAAATAGCCCTCGAGTGCTTTGCCATAATTAAATAAATCTAAACCTAGTTGTCTGTTTTTTTTTATTAGTATTCTGTTTAGAACAACTATATTTATGTGGAATTTAATAAATCACAATTATACGTATCTGAGTGGCGAGGTGAAATTGTTTGGGAAATACTGCCTTGGTAAAATAACTCTTTAGGTTTTACTTTTATCTAAAATCCTTTCTCTAAATAATCAATTTTATAAACAGTTCAACTGTGGCTTAGGATAGTTCCCGTTATACGACAATAAGCGCCAAATGATTTTCTGTAGTAAGCTATATGCCGCAGTTTGATACTGTGACACTAGTCACATTTGATTTGATTCTTACTAATTTAAATTTATGTTGAAATGTTAGTATAAAGACAAAAACTCATTTGAGTAAATATTAGACAACATTATTGCCTGGTAGTAATCTTTAAATAAAATGTGTTATTTTTGCTTCTTATAACAGTATTCTTATTTTCAAAGTTAATGAAAAAAACTTATACCTCTTATAACAGTATATCAGTTATGTCTCTTATTAAAAGTATCCAGTACAAAAATTTTGAAACATGTTAAAACATGTTCCTTGAGTTCTTAGTTTATTGAAATAATCAACTTGAGAGATATATTTCTTATGTTCGCCAAAATTTTAACATAATATTGTATTACAACGGCCGTGGTAATATTATTATTATTATTATTTTCTGACTACAATGCCTTAAATTATCAAATTTAATTAGGAAAGAACTGAATGTGTTTTCAAGTAAAAGAAACTGAGGGTTTAGATCTCTTGATTATATTAGCTGTCTGTTTGAAGTTAACAAAATTATATTGTAGATCAAAGATAGGTATACTATAATATACAATTACCTAAACTTTGTGAGAAATTACTCACAAATGTTAGTGATTTTCATGACACATGTTTTGCCAAAATGCTGACTCATATTCTCGCCTTCAAAAACAGACTTAAAACGCAAAGCAAATTCCTAAAGAAGTACAGTATCGTTAATCCCAGTTTAAGACCGTGATGCATGGATACTTCTCAGCCCCTTTTACAAGGAGAGGAGGCTGATTTAATTTGAATCACTCAAATGGTGTAAATTTAAGCATCTCGTTAACAAGAGCGGAGCGCAGCGTCTGTAAATCCTTTTCGAAACGAGGCTGCCTAATTCAGTCGTATCATGGGGGACAATTGCTAGGAAAATGTAGAGCTGGCACAATAGCCCTTCAACCCCCCTTCCTACTCTCTCTGGATGAAGTTTGACAGGCGGGGAAAAGGCATGTCCGACCCTATTCAGGGAAATAGAATAACGATCAAGTGGAGAGAGAACTCTGACTTGACCTTTTCGGATGGCAATAATGTCAGAATCCTAGATTGCAGCAGTTATCACCAATTTGGCGAACTTTATCGTTACATAAATCATTACATCGACTACGAAGAAATGCTTGAGATATGTAGACAAGACTCGAGTTAATAAGGATTTGGTTTTAACTTGTCCCAATAAAGGTAAATAACAGGGCCTGATTAGAGGCATCCAACGCTCCCTTCCATTATATCGGAGAGTACAAATATGTAATATAAGGGACTTGCAAGATAGGATGGCAATCAGGCTGTGGTAAATACTCCAGGGGAGAAATCACACGATTTTTTCATTTTACAAGCATGTATGAATATTATGTTTACATTACCTGCAATCACTTTTTTTATTATTCATGTTACGATGGAGTAGCAGTTTTTAATTTCAAGAATTTTGCTTTTACATTTCGCATAACTGATGCAATAGGCTTAATTTTTAGATTGTCTTTGTGTTCGAAACATTTTTTTTTTATCCTTCCCTCTAAACTTACCATTCCTTGTCTTTTTTTTCTTTTGTACATGCACAAATAAAACAATTGTAGCCCTAATTTCTGTACAATTTCAATATAATATAATATTACTAGAAATAATAGTCTATGTATTAAATGCGTAAAGTTTATTGGAATACTGGATAAAATGAAAAAAAAATTATCAGTAGGCAAAATTAAGTAATAGTTTTTAGAAGATTTAAGTACGGCCTTAGTTGCTAAATATTGAAGAGGTTAGAGTTTAGTCTATAGTTAGGTTATTGAAATATGTAAAAGCAGGTTATTGGAGTACGGAGAGGGCTAATTTCCTAAGGAGAAGGATGCCTTTGCGTAGACTTTTTTGAAGGGAACTGGCGCGTATTCACGTTATACATCGGGGGAAACACAAGACTCAACGATCCAGCCAGCCTATTCGCTTAGGTTCGAACCCGGGCGAACTACCAATATGCAGCTTCCTTAACCACTCAGCCACTCTTTGATTTATGACACAAAGATTCAAAGTGAACAAATGAACACGAATGATTACAAAATGGCACTGATTAATTCCTCGATACAAGATTCCCACAAGTTTTTGATTTGTAAAAACAAGTGAAACGAGAAAAAAAAGTAAAGCGACGTATAGCTACGTAGAAAATTGTCTAAACAAAAAAGGTTACTTGCAATATATGAAACGAGAGCAGCAGTTATATAAAATATTAAATGATCCAATGAAATAAAAATTCTTGGAATTCTTTTAGCAACCGTTTTACTAAATATACTTCACCCCCCCCCGGATGTTAATATTGCTGAAACACGTTCTAAATAAAAGAAAAATTTATTGGCTTAAAAGACTTGTGAGATTTTGATGTTTATAATTTCCTAGCAGTTCGGGACTTTGCCGTGGTGCGGAGGCTCTGTCTAACACCAAACTCTGTGAAGATGACAGAAAAACTGTTTAAAGAAATAATGGAATGGTTAATAAAGCTCGCTCTGTTATAAGAGAGTCAGAGACTACAGTAGATGAGTCCACAAGGATTAGTGTGACTCTAAGGAAGAAAATACTAAATGAGTTGCTTTTTGGATTAATTGTGTCAGAAGCATTGGAATTATTATTATTATTATTACTTTTACGGTGGACACTTGCCTTTTCGGCTTTAACCACTCCTAAGGCCGGAAGTGGCGGCCATTTATTGTGGAGGCACCTAATATGCGCCCTTACCTCCTATGAAGGGACAGACAATTTACATCCATGCCTTCACCGGGATACAAACCCGGGCCCTTCGGTATCGCAGTCGGCTCCCCTAACCATTGTACCGTCTGGGTAGCCAGCATTGGAAAATAGCTTACTGATGGGCAAATTAGGAGACTGAAAGTTAAGTTTCAAAGTTTCAGCAGAAATTTGTATCTACAGATATTGTAAAAGAACAAAGAAATGTAGAGAAAAGACTGTTCAAAAGTGGGACATTTACATGGATAAAAAAGAAAGAACATGTTTTGTTGATTTATCCGAAGAAGAGTGACAAATCTGAAACTGCACAGTTTGAGATAAAATCTCAAATTGTGTTCTTGTAGAGAAGTTGTAGATCCTATTAAATTAAGAATTGGAATTCGAAATGTGTGAAAAATTAACAACGGTGGTCTTGCTGTGGAATGTTCAGATAAGAATGATACTGATTGTCTTGATGAAGGGGAATCCATTATTGAAAGATGATTTGCAGATCAAAATACTTGTAAAGAAGAAACCGGAGAAAATAAAATAATGATATAGATGGTGAGATGAAATCAGATCAGATCACGGAACCCTTAGTATGACAAAATAAAACCTTTAAAAATGTGGATTTATCTGTTATTTCGAACAGAATGTGAAAATGGCAGATTGCATTGTGTGGCTCAAGTTCAGCCAGAAAAAAGTCAGTGGTCAGCCAGTGATTGCGTCCTGAAAGGTCAATTTAAAATGGGTTCTAATAATAGTAAAAGAATACCTAAATGTAACTAAATGCTGTAAGTGTCAAGATTTGGGATATTTTCCGTCAAGCTATGATGAGCAACAAACATGCTCTCCTTGTTCAGAATCAGGGCATAATCATAAGATTTGTTCTAAATAAAGATATAACGAGAACACTTAATTCATAGGACCAATTACAGTTCGTAAATAAAATTGCCTATGTATTAGGTGAAATTCAAGTTGTTGTGACGGCCTCTGGATGTGAATTTTAATTTAAATTGTTAGCATATTTAATGGGTTAAATAAACAAATTTGATATACAAGTTACATGAAAATGGCAAGATAGAAATAAACTATGTGTGGAATGAAATATGTATGATTACGGGAAGGAGATGTTCTAAACAAGATGTTTACATGTTATATTATGCATAAGTAATATTGTGCAATTATACTGTATATTAATTAATGTTCATTTGCTCTCTATAGCAATTCAAGTATAAGTTGTTTTTATGCCGAGCTGTACATTTTGTTTTGTACATTTTGTTTATTACTAATTGTATTTGTTGATGATCCCGAGGGGTTTTACAGTCGTTCTATGAGAGTCTAAAGTATGGTAGTTGCACTTTAATTGATTTTAATAGCCCTGCACATGTTTCATTTGCCAGGCAAATTGGAATAGCAGTCTTACTAAATATACCTTTTCGACTGTATCAAAATTTGAAATAAAGGCTATTAATATTGCGCAAAATTCTTCAAAGTTAGTTAAATAAGAATGGACTTGCTTATTGGCTATTTTCTTTCTGAAAGAACACTGTATTTTAATTTTTGAAAATTTAAGTTGCCATGTACTTTTTACTATTGTATTTTTTTCCATTGTTGTTGAAGCTTAGGCAGTTTTGCATTGTCTGTAATTTTTGTTTTTCTAGTTGTCTTATTCTTAGTACTCGTAACTTGTACGCTATTCATTGAGCATTTTAAGTTGCTCCGCTTTAAAATTAAGAATGCTGCTTCTTCTTGCTTCAAATTTTGATGTATTGTCTTCTTTTTATTACTATTTTTTAAATATATTGTACACATATTTTCATTCGAGTTGCATCGGCGCAGTTGATGTCGCATCGAGTCTCATTGACATTTCATTTGAGTCGCATCGGCATTTCATTCGAGACGCATATAACTTTTAATATTTAATGACTATTGTTTTATTTTTGTATAAATTTACTTCCCAAGTTTTCATCTCATACTGTTTTAATTTTTACCTTCCTATTATTTAATTCTATACATTTAATCTCTTTCTCGTTATACGGTTGAAAAGAAAGAAAGAATGATAATGACGTTGAATTAGAATAGAGTAAACCATTTAGAACTGCAGATTGTTGATTAAGGTTCACGGTATTAAATTTAGGGAATTATTTGCTAAACTATTTTCATCTAGAGAGCAGAGGTTGAAATTTTCTCCTAGTTACTAAATGTTTTTTTTTATACTTTTTAACATTAGCAAAATTAATTCCACGGAAAAAAGGCAATAAAAAATAATTAACGTATGTATGTATAACATATTTAGGTATTCTAATTAAGCATTTCTGTGCAATAGTAATTTCTGTTCTTATAAATTAAATACACAAACTCTATCATTTCGAAATTTAGATTTATGCATATTTATTCATCTAAGAAAGTTCGTTCTAGGCTACAAGTTCTAGGCTTAGAACTAGCTTGAAATGCAGCATTTTATAGAGGGAAAAAATACTGTAGGCTATTTCTTTCTTTCTTTTTATCCCAAAGGGGCAATTTGCCCAGACAGGCTAGTAGTTTCGTTTTGCATTTTGCGTCGTCCACTATAAAACGGCATTTCATTTTTCAAATTGTTGTCACCAGATATTAAAGCAACTGCATTATATTCAAAGAAATTAAATAATGAAGAATCTGCGTAAATGTATGTATGTTTCTTGCATTGTGAAAAACCAGTCATACCTAGAGACATCAAATTTTGAATAACGTAGTCCTACGCTTCAGTACGGGCATTTGGAAGCCCAAATTTGGAATCTGCTTTATTATCTATTCCCATTTTGTAAACCTTTCACGAATTTTTGATTAACAAACTCAAAGATTTCAAAGCGAGCAATGGCAACACTGTACACACACACACACAAACCAAAAAAAAAAAAAAAATTCTATCTCCAGCTTTTTTTCCCAATTCTTCTTTCCCTCTCCCTTCTTCTATTCAAAAAGTCATGTGTATCCGTAATATGAAATTAGACTTTTTTGGGGGATGGGAGTGTAAAAAAAAGCAGAAATTTTTCAAAAGAAAGTAGAAGGAAGGAGGGATTATTCTGATGGAATTATTCCGAATTTTGATGTTTGCGTATGTCCTCAAAAATTTTGGTCACTTTCAGAGGTGGCCGTCTTAGGGAAACGTTCGCCTCTAGAAGTTATACTTTTTTTCCTCATTGGAAGTGTGTTTTTTAAAGTGTTCCTACAGCTGGTTATATTTGTCTATTTAATTTCGTTCTCCTCATTTCTCCCAAAAGCTATATTATCGATTGATTATTAAGTTGATTTTCTTCTGTCTTAAATTTTTTTTTTTTTTTTTTTTTTTGTTTACTTGTTTTTGTTAGTTTTTAAGGCATCATATTACTTAAATATAGAGATGGAATGCTTCACATGCTGCTTTTAAATATGTCTAATTCTCCCTCTTCAACCATTGGTAGAAATATTTTCTTTTATTCCCAAATAGTATTTTTGCGTCGATAGCAGGTGTGAAGTTAATTGAAGGTATAGTCAATATCTAAAGGCTTTTTTGACTTTGGAATCTAAGTCAAAGAGGCCTTTAGATATTGACTATAGTATTTTGAATATTGACTATAGTAAGTCAGTATGCCTTGAGAAGTTATTTTTACGATGCCTTCAGAAGTTATTTTTACGCAAGAAAATCTGACATACAAACTGAAACTCTCGAACCATTAAGAGCTCTGAGAAGGCTGCCCAAACTTAATGTCAGTAACAACTGCATGTTGGAGTATAAGTTAAAAGAACTATGATGATTCTATTCTAACCTTATTGCTCTTGAGCAGTGGTAGTTAGACTGAATTCTGTTTGCATGCTGCTTTATTTAATTGCCTATCTACTCATTTTTCAAACTTACTTTACGTTAAAAGAACCATATTTTAAATTAATAAAAAGTCTTAAAATAGCATAAGCTATTGTAAGTACTCACACTGTGCCACAGAGGTAAGCAATTAGACACTTTTTGGTGAATTGCACTTTTTGTGAATCATTACCATAATTGTTCACGGAAACTGTTTTTTTTCCCAAGTTTTGAATCTCATTTATGGTAAATTCAACTCATCACTCGTTTGGTTCGAAATGAAAAAATGAATAATAAAACGATATCGTACAATCAGATGGAAATGAATAAAAAGTGTACGCGATGACTTAAAAGTCAGTAAATAGTTTTTTAAAAATGTATTTCGGTGAATTTATGAAGAATAATAAAGCAATTAGTACAAAAGTCATAAAATTACAGTTTTTTTAAAGAAATTCTATGCAAAGTTTTAGCTATAATTACATTCAGTAAATGACAAATTTTACTTTAGAATCTTGAATACGACATTGCCATCTCCCTTTCGATTCACAAGTATTACACTCTAAAATTTACAGCGAATAAACGCTATTTTAAATACGATACTGGTATAACACACATAAATATTGTAAAGTTTAATTGATAAATTTATGTACATTAAAATATTACTAACGGTAAGCTAAAGTAATAGTAAAGAAAACTATACATTACATTATATTAAATTCTATAATACTAATAAAATAATATCGAACCTAACACTAAATATTCTTTCATATCTAAAAGATTCTGACTTTTTAGCGTAATCCCATCAAAGATAACTGAGAACTAAAGAAACGCAGTTTCTGAAAATTTTTTTAAAGAATGTTCGAAATAAGGATGGTTGACTTTTCTAGCTCTAGTAATGCACTTGTAGTCCAAATACAGGTAGCGCCATTAATCTTGAGAATATTATTGAGTCAATAAGAACTCTGTGAATACCATTGTAGTGGCAAAGGTTTACTGAGAATAGGAAGAATACAAAGAACAGATAGGTTGGCAAATTCAAAACATATAAGTGTGAATACAGAAAAGTATGGACCAAATACCCTGTATAGCAATCTCAGGGGATCAGTTGAAACCAAAGAACACGCGCAAGGTACAACAACGTTAATCTCCGATCCGACGTTAATCTTAAAGTAGAAGAAAAACAAATGGATTTTAAGATGGAAGATCAGTGACCATTTTCATTCTTCCAATCTAATTCTACCAGTCCGAAACAAGCATGCACGTACGCGAGAGGATGGAATTGCTTGAGTTGCTGTATCGGCCCGTTGTTACTGGAGTGCATTTCGGAGCTTGAGTTCCATGCATTTTCCTTCTTCCTCTCCTTTCACTGCTAAATCGTGGGTACCAAATACTCCGATAAAGTGAGGTGACTCTTCATGGTTCTGCTTCTGAACTACTGGTGTGACAGATCATTGTGTTGATCTATTACGAGCCAATATTTACCGTAACCTGTAAGAAAGATAAATGTTGTAATATGTGACATTCAATTCAAGATGGAATAAAATCCTTTATTATCTCTCTCTTGATCCCAACTTAGGACGAAAATTATTAATAAGCTGTTAAATCAGAAACCGCAGATCATCTTTTCAGATCAGACTTTTGAATATATGTATTTTCAGTGTTGGCATGGTGGTAGAGAAACCGACAACCATAGCTTTGGTCTTCGAATCCCAGAGCCAATCCATAAAAGGTAACCAATCCATAAAAGGAAAAACAATCCATAATAGATAAACCAATCCAAAATAGGAAAAAAAAATCTTTTAAAAATAGAATTGCTACTGATTGTGGGGCTTTACTAATTAGGCTAGTTAATCAATAACTGCAGGTACAGGATTCTTATGTATGGATTTCGTGCTCTCTGAAAAATATTTCAAACCTTTCTGTAAAATAAAATTTACAGAAAAGAACTTGATTGCGAGATATAACTCTTTCACTCAATTTTATTGATAAGACCTTTATTTTATTTTCTCTTGGCAACAAATTCATGATACATTTAGTTTCATAACTTCAACATAAGTCTGAAATTTCATTCTGAGTTTTCTGTGAAATGTGGGAAATTCAATTCCAATTTATTTCCATTAAAAGATCAACTGTTTCTCCAACTTTCGCCGCGCCGACTTGGCAACCCTGGAACCTAAGCCTCAGCAATGCTAATCTACCGCGACATCGCAGACTGTATTCACACGCACAAGCCTTTTCTCATCTCGCTAAATCCTCCATCGCCAAACCAAATAAGAAATAATAAAACCCACTACCATGCTATCGAAAGGATCACGCGCATTGCCCCTGTGACGCGCACAAAGATTTCGAAAACATGTCCACAACAGGGGCGTGAACAGCCTAACGCGCCGACACGGGCTTCGACAAGCTCTCTGAATAGATATGCCATACATATCCTCCTCCCCAGTATGTCGACCCCCCTTCTCTTTACCGTGGAGGATTAAGTACCCGCAAAAGCCGCTGTCGATTTATACAAACATGGGCTTCAGTTACTGAAGTGGTTTTCTGTCCTGATAACCCCCGTATTCTGTACCATCACTGGGATAGGGGGTAGTCTGATCTTCCCCCGATTCCCTACTTCAGATTCGTTTCCCTTCGCAAACGATGTACGTATTCTCCATCCCTTCAGCCCCTTTTCGACGGTTTTTCTATAGAACTCGTCGAATGCTGTCAGTTGTGTCTATAAGCGAAGTCGTGGAAAGATATGGATACGTCTTTCTATAGGCGATTTGGGGGACCCTTGACTCTGGCGGAAGTGGTTTATTGCAGATGGCTGCGATAAATATGTATCGATGAATGAATGAAAAAGTTATTTCTGTCCCTCCCTCATCCCCTACAAGGGGCTCATTTCATATCTGAGAAATGGAGTGATTTGAAAAGCAAAGTGGCTTATTCATATTGTCATATGTGAATGTTGCATTTGAATAGAGAGAACTGAATCTTTCGTCTGAAAGTGTAGCTTTTTGTAAACAACCTTAGGGCAGAGAATCCTGCCTACGTTTATTTATGGGTATAAAGAAAAACTTGTCTTAAGCTGTTTTCATGGATTAATTAATTTATATTTGTCTTTGACGAACCATCGTAATGAAGCTTGCGGAAGGTTTTGAATTTGAATGAATCCAACGTTTTGGATAATTAGTTTTTTTTTTTCAAATTTTTTTATTGTGTATAATATTATGAATCTTCACTAATGAAAGAAACAGTTTTCGGAAATTCATGAGAATGACATTACTGTTCTTGTATGTTGAACATGTATTTAAAGTGAAATAACGTTGTCTCTGGTGGAAGTTCTTAATATATCTAATATGCAAGTCGATCTTCAGATATAAACCTAAGGACGAGAGATAGTTGAATTTGAATTTCAACTAATAAAAGTTGCCTATTGCTGAAAGCGGAAACGATTAAGATGAAATTTCAAGGAAATCTCCAAATTTTTCACCGCAAAATAAATAAAGAAAGAAATATTCAAATGGAAAATTACATATGCTCATATAGAATGTATCTCGAAGCATTCTTAACAACGTTTTAAAGAAACTTTTTCATAAATGTTAAGAAATTTGTATTACAGCATATTTTTAATTCATATCTAAATACTAAAACTATTCAAATAATAACAAATCATATAATAAGAAAAATACATATTGAAAAAGTAAGTACCACCCGTCCCCAGTGGCATATATTATAAACTAGTTCTGAGCTTTTATAACGTGCTATAGAGTGTTTCAGAACGTGTTATTTCATAGAGTTGTAGTGAATGCTAAATACATAGAATAATGAAATTACTTAGAATAAAAGTTAACACAAACGAATAAATATCTGGTTATAACGAAAGTTTTCTGCTAAAAAGCGTTTTTGATAAAGTTAAAAAAAACACTCTAAAGAAGTACCTTTAATGAGGATAGTAATCACCACCCAAATCTATGATTTTCTGCCGAGGTTTTAATAGTTTTTCAAAGCCTTCGGCCCAGAAACTTGGCGGCCGCGAGTCCAAAAACAGATCAACCTCATTTCGGACGTCCTGTGCGTAATGGAAGATAGCACTGGCAAGATATAGCTGCAGATGTGAAAAAAGATAGAAATCCGAAGGAGCGATGTCGGGACTATGTGATGTGTGTGGCAAAAGATCCCATTCGAGTCCGTACAGAGTCCAGCTGGTGAAACTTAGAAGCATGTGGTCTTGTGTTATCTTGATGGA
The DNA here is from genome assembly GCA_000611955.2 of Stegodyphus mimosarum. NCBI lineage: Eukaryota > Metazoa > Arthropoda > Arachnida > Araneae > Eresidae > Stegodyphus > Stegodyphus mimosarum. The sequence continues at coordinate 301,535 of KK117991.1, read as the reverse complement.
CCATTATCTTTTTGAGCCGGGTTTCAATTCGACGTTTTTCCTTGATAGAAGCTTCAAAACAGCCTAGCATCTCCCTGTACACTTGCTGTGGAAGGCTTTACTTTTTTCCGATGCTGTTTGTGGCTAATACCACGGCAATCACACCAGATACCAAGCATGATCTTTCTGTTAGTGAAATTGCGCATTGCGACCATCCGCAAGGACTCACCGGGCGCAGACAAACCCCGTTTTCGGACTAGGTTGTTGAAGTAAATCCATTTTCATCACAAGTGGGGATCCGGTTCAGAATTTTGTCCTCTCATTAATATTTGAGCAGATTAGTGCAGGTTCGAACACGTGTTTCTGATCTGCTTGAGTCAGCTTATGCGACACCCAGCGATTGAACTTGTACATCAAGTTTATGCGATGTATAGCGCGAATAATGGATATGGTACTAACGTCTAGCTCCTTAGCAAGCTCTTGAGTAGATAGTGATCTTCTTCACACGTTCTCGCAGGCGGGCCTCATCAACATCAGTAGGCCGGCCAGAGCGCTCTGCTTCTTGAATGTCATAGTTCTTGTTTTTTAACTTTCGGTACCAAACCTTCACAGTGTCATATGATACACATATGTGTACCTAAAGCTGTACACATGATTTGGTGACATTCTGTAGCTGACTTTTTGCAATAGAACTAGAAGTAAATGATGGTTCTAATCTGGTAGCATAATACTTCCATTTCAGACATCTTGTACTTAATGATAACGATATTTTGTTTTTCAAATTTCACAACAGAGTGTTCTAAAGCAGGTCTCTTTCTTTCAAATGTCAAAAATCATTTGACAAATATCGTTAAACATGCCAACGCAAGCTGTTTTACAATATTTGCTGTGGCGGGAAACTTTGCGGTGTTTGACGATATTTGCGTTAAACCCCGATACTTCTTAAAGGCGCTAAAAGCTTTTGCAAATACGGAAAATTTTTGAACTGCCGTTAAAAGCGGATCATGATGTATGATAAAATTCATTTTTTCACACTTGAAAAATTTAAGGCTGCGTCGTAATTTAAACGAAAATTATAGGTACAATTTAGATAAAAATGGCTGATCAAAAAGAATAAACCAAATTTTGAATCTCGTTCCCTAAATCAAATCTCGTTTCCATTGTCTTCAAATTCGTCTCCTGCATTTGAATTTGCAGTAGCTGTGGGAATAAAACCGCTAACCACGGCAGTCCCACCTGGATTTGAATCCCGGCAAAGGTACTGGCTGCATAAACGTTTTCGTAGTTTTTCTCTCGTGAAATGTGAATGCAAATCAGTTTGTCTTAAGAAGTCCTCTACGAAGGTACCTCAATTCCCTCTTATCCAGACTGTTTCTGTGTCTTTAACAAACAAAAGAACAGATAAACTTTCTATATTTATGCAAAACTCTTACATTTTAATTAGAAGACTCCCTAAGAGTTTTTAAATTAAATATCTGTCATCCTTTATAATTTCTCCTGAATGTTCTATAAATCTGCAAATAAGCTCTTCATTATGAAATTCTGCTTTCGAAGCAAAAAATTTCAAAATGCAAATCTAGAAAATACGAGATAAGAACTCGCTTTTTGCAGACCCTAACACCATTTGAATTGATATAGTAAAGAATCCAGATCGCAGTAGATGATCTGCTTTTGCGAAAAATGTCTCCAATGAGGAACACAGCGAAATCATCTACCTGATGTGCATTTGTATCTGATTTGAGAGGATTGATCGATTGTTATGCCATCTTGGTATAAAGATGAAAAGTCAGAGCTTGCAGACAATATTATTTATATGCATTTCTGCGATGCAGCAGGGCCTAACTACATAACAACGAAGTTCGGCTTATGCCAGCAACAACCATAAAGTCCTCATGTGGATGCTCAATCAGTCGCCTCAGAACATTATAATAAAAACTTATTGACTGCATGAAGTGGAAAGACGAATTCTTAGTGCACAGTCATTTCCATGTTCAGAAAAATATCATTAGACATTTCGCTTAGTCTGCCATGGAACTAATAGTTTTCCCTAACTTGCCTCCTTCATCAGTGAGATCTTGAATCCTCAATTTTGAGAACTGTTGCATCATCTGCAACTTATTAAGAAGGTAACCCGTTGTTGCGATAGAGAGGTAGTGACTCCATAGCGGGCATCCAAGCTGAATCGCGAAGTATACTGAAAGCACATCAATTAAAAACTTTAAGAATGCATTCCAATCACTGCACGAACTCTGACACAAATGCATAAATGTAAAGGAAGACTCTTTTGCAGCAATAAAGTTTAATTTAGATAAGTTTTAATAAATTAGCAAATCTTGCTTGATCCCTTTTCGGTCAGTTTAGTATGTAAGGAAAAACTTAACGCCTAAAATACTGTTTTCCGTCTGTATTAAACTACTTTTTGTCAATTGAATACTTATGATTTTTTAAACGATAACATCAAACGAGATAGCATCAAATAATGATATTTTTACCTTGGACTTAATTAAAAGATCTTTTTTTTAGCGTTACCATAAGTAAGATTAAACACTGTACTGAATTCTATTTCTTTTTGTGGAAGTAATCAGTCATCAGTTGCGACTAATTGGATTAGGAGATAAAATTATGTGAATTCATCTCTAGTCTAGCATTTTAGATCTAAAATTCGCATGTCTGGCTTTACTCTGTCCCATCAATAGTTTTCAGATCACAAGCAGAATTCCAAACCACAATATCACTGGAAATAAGTGTTGGGAATTTTTTTTCAGTATATAGGCTATACAATACCATTCATAAATCGGATAACATGAAGAATGAAGAATAATAAAAAAAAAAAAGCTTTGAGAATAACTTATGATTAATATTTGGAAAATCTGAATTATTATGTTGTCCTTTTTCTGTAGAACAAATACATATTTACTGTAGCACAGACAAAAAGGAATTTAAGTATTTACTGTATTAGAGATATTTTTTTGGTATTCATATGGTATGTGATCTGCTGCTTTTAGTTAGTTAGTTGTTTTTCAGATGGCGCCACTAAACACTATTTTTAAATATGTAAATAAATATGAATAATTAATACTACATAAATGAAAACAATTCCAAATTCCATTAATTAGTTTAATAATCTATTCAATTTTTAATTCCAGTAAGCTTAAATTCCTTCGAATTTTGCAAAATAAAAGCAGGACTGGCCAGGCGAGAGTTTTTCAGAGATATATATATATATACGTTAGGAATATCGCAAAATATGGGCAAAACATAGGAACTTTCATTAAGGCATCTCTACCATGTTATTTCGAGATTACGCGGAAGCACTTGCGGTGTGACACTCCACATGTTGCATAAAATCTTTAGTTTCAAAATCCTCCAACACGATTCAATTGTTTGGGTATTAGTATCGTTTGCCTCATCTAAAAAATAATCCAAATCTAAAATATCGTTAATCACCTAAAAAAAACTTAGTACATCATTTTAAAAAATAAATAAATAACTTAAAGTTATAGATCGAATACTTTTATTATAACCATTTTCTTTCCCTCTCTTGTGGTAATTTATTTCAAAGAGGATTATACTCTTAATACATGAAATATTTTTGTTTTTATATAACAAAAAGGAAAAAAAAATTCGGATAAAAATTTAAAATGAATTTATTTATTACGTCTTTAAACATATTCTATTTTTTTTTCGAATTGGAATAAATTAATAAAATTATTTTTTTATTTTAACGGTAACACATTTTTCATTTAAAATTTGAATATTTGGTAAATTTTTTTGTCTAAACATAAATCTATTTCTTTTCAACAACTAATTCTTATATCAATAACTTTGTTAACACAATTTTGCAATTTTATTTGAGGTTGTTTGTTCATTTAGCCCTTTGAACTGATATGGTCGCCCTTTTAATTTCATTTAGCCTTTTGAATTAGTATGTTTTTGTTTGAGATTATTTGTTCATCATTGTCTGAAAGTTTTTGTGCTACACTTGCTAAATATGCATTCATAAGTAAAACAAACGAATGAAATTCATTTTTAATGTGCACTTAAACAAGAATTATTCAACTAAAATTAAACTAAAATAATATTTTTATTGAAAATAAAATAATAAAAATAAAATTAATATTTTTAATTTCTTTTTTTCACTTACATATTGTAATGCATTTAACGAATTTAGAGGGGAAAAAACAGAAAAAGTTTCTCACATTTTGTTCATTCAAAGTAAAAAGAAAGAAAACGTTTTAGAAAATACTTCGCTCAAAAGTAAACTTTTGAACATGATTGTGTAAATGAGAATCGAAATCTTTTTTTTCCAACTGAAACATATCAATCAATAAAATTTTAGTAACACTTTTTTTTTCTTTGTTAACACTTGTCCGAGCTGATATGCATTTCCTTTCAACTTCATGCATTCCTAAAACAAATCAATGTAATGAATTCTTAATGGGTCCTAAAACAAAACGCAAGTTGTTTAACTAAAATTAAAGTAAGATAATATTTTTATTCGAAGTAAAATAATAATACTAAATTTAAAATAAATTATGTTAAATTTTTACATTTATAAATTGTAGTATGTTACGAATCTAATTAAGAAAATCGGAAAGGCCACTGATCAGTTCATCTAAACTAAAATTAAGTTCAGAAAACCTTTTAGGAAACCCGTACTTAAATGTGAACATTCAGATAGGATTATACAAAACTGAGGAAAAATTTTTGAAAACGGGAAGTGTGTCAAACCGACATGAGTTTTCATAATTCTGTTACCTCTTAAAAACTGAAATAACATTTTAAAAATTTATTCAATAATTGGTTTAAAAAACTCATTTTTCAACGAAAGCATCCCCCCGCCCCAATCGTCTTTCATAAAGCAAACAGAGGAGGCAAGAATAAAATACTGAAATTCACAATGGAGCAAACAAAAGAACCTTCTGTTTTAAGAAAAAGTGGTGATTTTTGACAAGCTTCTTCATCGATTTTATTTAAGGAAAATTGGATGTTCAATAAACATCTATTTTATATTTTTTCATAAGGAAGTTTACAGACCAAGAACAAAGTACCAAACTTAGAGTAAATAAGTAAATAAACACACGCATATATGTAGATTACATATAATGTGTGCTATTTGGAAAAAATATCTTCATTTTTACGAAAATTTTAAAAAAATTTAAAATTACTACTTAATTCTAATTTTAAAGAGTATTATGGAAAATGTTAAATCAAAGCTATTTAAAATACTTTTCAAAATCTCTTCTTTCATACAAAGCGGACTGTTGTACTTCGAAAAGTATTAGATGAGACATAATATTTATCTTACCTTAATACACAATAAGTTTTTTCAACAAAACCTATCAGTTTTGTGCATAATGTTCAAGTCATCAGCATCATTCATACCCAGAAATTACGAACTAAACAAACGACGAACAAATAAGATGCAAAGAAAACGTGGCAAATGAATCACCTTTTCCTTAATAATCCCCTCTTCAACATATGTCTGAAAAATTCTTCCTTCACTGTATAAACACATACACATTCCTCTCTAACTCATGCACCAAATAATATATGCTCTCAACATTTACTTTACGAAGTGACATATATACGCTTCATTTAACAAGAAGCTGGAGGTTTAACAGGGTCGGCAATAATTTTCCATAGTTCTGACAGCCATACTGTTTTTTTTCCCTTAGAGACTGATAGGGCTAGAAGAGCGAAATTTTAACGACCGACCACCCTCGTGCGAAACGTTATACGAATGGAGTGACAGACATGCAGAAAAAAAAAAAAGCGAACGGGCTGTTGCAAAGGCAATTACGCGTAAAGTGGAATGCCATCCAACTTCAGACAGTACACTTTATGGAATAATATTTTAGCTTTATGATTCATATGGTGTTACTGCATTAGCATCGAATGATGAGAGAAAAGCTATTAAGGTTTTTTTTTATGAATTTTGAAGGTGTGTTTGACGGACCCTAAATGTCCTATTACAACTATATAATATAATAGTAACTTTTAATACAACACTTAAATTCTTATTTATCTTAAGACGTGAATATATTTTAACTAAAATTTTATTTTTACGTTAATTCTTTCTTGAAGAGTTTATTTCTTCTGTCAATCATAACCGAATGCAAGTAAGATTGAGTTTAAATAAAGAGCATATTTATAATTTAACGAAAACAATTTTCGCCATTTGTCAGAAAGCTTCGAGTTGTCCACTGTTTGCCACCACCACACTAATTTGGGTTTGGTGAGCGGTTTTGAATTTATTAGCGCATAGTGCATAAGAGATCTGTAGCTGAATTGATTCGATATTGAAGCTGTTTGCAGAGTTGTACATATTTAAATATTTGTATTTATGAGACTAAAGTAGTAGTGGGTAAGTTTTGTTTAATTTTAATATTACCTGCAAGACATAGTTGCGATAAACCTTGGTGAGTAACTTGGACTTTGTTAGCGCATAATGTTAGAAATTGCAGGTAGCTGCAGTCGAGTTGATTCGACATTGAAATCATTTGCTCTGTTGAACATATTCCGTTATTCGCATTTATAAGCCCCCTTCCTCACATGTAGCGATGTATAATTTCTATAGCATTTCAGTTATATGTATGTACGAGGAGTAATTGGATAAAAGGTTGGTCAGTGGGTTTTGAACTTAGCGCATAAAGTTAATCGCGGTAGCTTGATCCGGGTTATATTCTGAAGTGCACATTGATATCGGAACTAGGAAAGGGCTTTTGAGCAAACCAGCAGCTTTTCAAAACTATTTTGTGTCACATAAGCTATATAGCGCTTTAAGTAAGGTCACAGAATATTTTGCTGCCCAACTTCTTATACAAAACGATTAAACTGTCGTGTACTAGAAGTTTCCTTAAATGAATGCAATATGTTTCGTAGATGTTCGTTGTAGATTTGCGAATAACTTCCATAGCTAATGGCAGTTTTAGTTTCTTTTTCGAAATAAATAATGGCAGTAATCCACAAATCATGCTCCCAACCTAAACTGTGCGTGATACAAATCCCGATGAATGAAATGCGTACGATTAAATGAACATGAAGTGAAAATATTGTTGAAAGACTTCAACTAAAAATCAGCAGAGTTCCTGAGCATGGTTTTGAAGTAACAAAGAACTAAGTAAATGTTTAAAATTAAAACATATGTAAATAATAGTTTTACAAGAAAACGCGCACGTTCGTCATTTTAACATTAAAAGAACAAACCCAAGAGTAGGATTTGACTGGTCTGTTTGAGAAGCCTCTTCTTTGGTTGCGATTTCAATGTGAATTTCAGAAATATGCAAAAGGTAAAGTCTAATCTAAATCGTAAAATGTTAGCGAAGTCCATAAATCTAAGTTATAAATAAAAGGTGTGTCTTAATGGCATTTTAAACTATTAAAATGCATTATAATTCTATTGCCGATCCCTCGTTGCAAAATGTACGCTCTTTCTGAACAAAAGAACCGAGTACTTGTAATACCTATATTATTTTCATCTGAGATGAAGCGATACTGACACCGAGAGGTGATGAAAACGGCCGCGTGGTGATGCTGCGTGCAGATTATGACGTCACGAATTTGGTCCATGTTATTAGAAGCGACAAATGGTAAACACCTCCGTTTTCCCGAGGGCTGTAATTAGAGATAGAAGAGTTGAGGAGATTATGGCATGTAGAGATACATGTAACCACAATCGTTAACAAGTGGTATGACAGAATTGGCAGCAAAGTGTTATATTTGGCTGCATGTAAAGAATTTCGTACGCTTTCTCATTTTTGTGAGAAAAAGAAGTCGCATTTTGCTTCGGTTGTAATAAATGAAAAGATATTCGTTGTTAGAAATAAACAGCACGTAAGGTGCAATACAATAAATTAAAAATCTATTTGTAAGACAAGCAAAGAATTTTGAATTGGGTTAAGTTTTATAAATTATTAATAGAATAATGACTATGATTTATTAATGAAAAGCTAATTTAAAAATTTAACATTTCCCTAATTTATTTGCAAAAGAAATCTTTAAATAGCTAGCTTACATGGTAAGGTTTATACTTGGCAATAATTTTATGCAACGAAATAGAAATATGAGAAACTTTTATGCATTTGTTTGATAGGGTGCTGACTTTTTTGGTTGAGTTACATTTTTTTGAATTATATTTTTTACAAGAACTAATATGATATCGTTTAGTTTCTAATAATTTTTCTTATTTTTAAAATGTTTTTATCCAGGATAGAAATAATTCTGCATTATTTCTTTACTGGATCCAATAGAGAAATAATTCCGGATTCTGTTTTAAAATTACTTATTCACAAATAAATAAATAAACAATGAATAAAATGTAAAATACGTAAATAAGACACAGATTGCATGAAGAAGTCATATTTTCGTAGCTAAAAGCAAAGAAAAAAAGAACCTACTTGATAAGTATGTATTACTTTCAGTGTATACGTTACCACGAAAGACAGAAATCCGAAGAATGTCAACATTGTCAGGTAAATGTCACCTGGAAAAGTCGACATTCACAATGCACTGATGGTAAATGCTGAATAACAGCATTTTGGTTATGTTTTTAAATCATACTTTATTATTAAAACACGCTATGTTATGTGTCAAAATAGGAGAATGCTTAAGTAACAGGGTATGTAAATAAACTGTTGGACTTAAAACGAACTGTACATTCTAAATGAAAAAAAAGAATAACGTCATTAATAAACTTATTACTTGATTGTGTGATTCAGGTTATACAATCTTATTTATGGCAACAATTTAAATTGTTATAACACTTTGAATTGCATAAGAGGCCCTTGATTTTTCAATACTTCTCTGTCTGTCTTCTCGGCTTCTCATTCCGATCTCCACCAGAACAACATATGTGTGCTTATCAACATACACGGATGATAGTCCGAATGCATAAGAATATAACCAAATTTTCGTTCTTTCACCGACGTATTTAGTATGTGTTGACATTCACCGAAGAATGTCGATATTCTTCAATTTCGTTTTTTATGGTAGCATGTATACATATCAGCTTTAAAAATAAAATTTTTAAGGCTATGTTTTTTAAACAAATTATATGTTATGTTTATAAATCAATCACAAAAAACAATGTTTTTTGAAAGAAATTTTTGAGAATGGCAACAAAAGCAAAATACATTTTCTCATACATTAATTAAAAATATTAAACTGCATGAGTATATTGAATGACTACCATAAGAAAATCTCTGACAACAGGCATGCATTGTTGTTTATCTGGATACAGTTAATTCTTAATTAGTGTTATCTGATAAGTGTATAAATATAATTTCAGGCCCGGGTCTTTTTTGATTGAGCTCACACTCCAATAAAGCTATACGTTAAGGATTGATCAAAATTTTGGTAATCAAATATACATAAAGTTAAATTCTTATATACTAATTAATGCTATTAATTAGGATTAACTTTAATACTATTTAAATATAATTTAATCTGCATATTTTAAAATTCTAAGATTTCAGAAAATGCATATTTTAAATTAAATGTCTACTACGTTCATACTGAAAATTTCAGAATGTAACATATAAAATTTAGTAAATGTAAATTTCGAGAAATGTATAGAATAATTCACTTAATATTCCACTGTTTTCAAAAAAGTAATATCGAATGTAGTACGTACTTAACATTCCATTTATATTCGTACATTGCTCCCATTAACAAAAAATTTTGTAGTTGTTCTGTGAACTCTGTTACTCAGTGTTGTAATACCTCTTGCTTTTCATTAAAAATATTGTTTCCGTTCTCCATCCATGAGACCAAATTTAAAAAATTTTTAGTCTTGTTTATGCTAATACAAAATGAAATCGCTCTCTTTATTGCTATATGTATGTCTATACTCTTTTATGTATGAATATCTTTTGAAAGCTCGTAAGTTAAAAATTATGAGTCTTATCGTTTCACCATGTTGTACAGTATATATCAAATGTATGGAACTGGCGTAGATCCTAAATATGTATTAATTGCTTAGATGACCTCAAAAGTATATGTTGTATACAGTTTGTGTATTAACAGTTGTCTGCTAAAAGATTAGATAAGAAGAGTTATTTGGAAAAAGGATTTAAACCATTCTATCTGGAATTTGAATTGAAATCAATAGCGATTCGATTAGCCAGAGAGGATGAAGATGCTTTTACGCATTAATTTCTCTGCGCCTACGAGCATTCCATAAAATATATAAGTGCTATATAAAAATCTAATAAAATTTTAGTTCAGTTTATTTCAAGTAAATATCACGATATGTGAAATTGCGTGCCTTCGTGCTGTCAAAATCAGTTTTTTAAAATGCACGATATTTATAGAATACTTTATTTTTGGCGAATCTGAACTCTCTGTCATACTTCGGTGTAGCCGTTTGAAAAGACGCTGACATCTATACATCCACTTAATACTTTCCAAAGACAACAACTGTGCTGTTATTTTATTAATGATTATTTTTAGCTATCTTTCGTTACGAATTGCCTTAATGAATTGACTTAATGTGCAGTATCAAAGAAGACTGACTCTACCTTATTAACATATTTGATACACTAAATATTTTTACAAGTGATTAAAGTAAGTTTTGTCTAAAATTTACTGTTCTAGTTTTCATTGTTTTTTCATCAGCATTCCGAACCAATCGTTAATAATATTTTATGAAAAATACACTTTTTTTTGCTCGTATTAAATTTTGAAGGAAGATGGACAAAAATAGATTTTGAGATAAATTTTAAAGACAAAATTTAATCAAAGCATAATATTATAGACAATACCAGCGAAATTTATTTGATCAATAAAATTGCAAATGGCATGAATTGACAAGCCTTATAAAAATATAAAAATTTATTAAGAAAATCCAATGCTGAATTTCTTTATAAACTTTTTGAATCATGGAACAGCTTTTTATAAACTAGATCGGAGATCATTTACAGAATTCCGTTAAGTTGCAGTTATAGCTACTATAGAATAATACACAAAGATTCTACGGAAATATGTGTAGATATTTGATAAGAGATTTGTTTAGAGATTCTACGAAAATCTGCATAGTTTCCAAAAGTCCCATTTATAGAATCTTATGTATGATATAATATATGCAGGATCATCTCACAGAATTCCACTAAAGAACATCAGATCCAGTCCACAGGAGATTAAGAACATTCTAAAGAATTCTAAACAAATTTTCTTGCTTTAATTTTTTGTCAGATATCCTATAGAGGCTTCTGCGGATATAAAAGTGTTTTAAAAATAAAAAAAAAATCTTCTTTTGGGATTAAAAAGAAGGAATTAAATTTTCGTTTTTGAATAGAATTTTTTAAGCTAAATTTTGAAATGATCTGTGAAAGTGAGGGGGTAAATAAAAAACTTTCTGAACAGACGTTATTTTTTTCTAATACAAATTTCAGTATCGTTTTGATTTAAAAAAATATTTAAGTAAAAATAAATAAATTTTAAATAATATTTGATTCAAATTAAAAAATCATTTCTTTAGCAAGAGAACGAACGTATAATACAATAATTAAAACCATTCATCTCAGGAATTAAAATTATATAATTAAAGCATAAATTTGACTTTTTAACTTATTTTATGTTTAAATTGATTTTACGCTTTAATAATATTTAATTTTAATAATATATAAGCAATAGTGTGCGAAAAATTGCACAAAATGTTATACAAATTTAGAAGCTAAAAAAAATGTTAAGCCAGAGGTGAAAAAGACAAAAATTTAAATTAAAAATGATTCATTTATTTTTGCTTTTATGTGTCACATATAGTACATCGGAAACAAAAATTAGTTTAATTGAAGTTTGAAAACTTTGCAGTTTTCAATAAAATATCATTCTATAAAGGCTTAAGAAAATTTCTTTAGGATTTTGAAAAGCAACATTCCTATCGAATTTTGTTTTTGAAAGCTTTATAAAATTACTTTAGAATTTGATAGAGAAGCATTTCTATAGAAGATTAAGGTTACATAGGAATTTCTATAATTTTTTCAGTCTCCATGAAAATTTTTCGTAAAGGAAGTGACATTTTGATGAATCAAGATTTGTTGCCGATTACAAGTTTATTATTGTCCTGAAGCCGCCAAATATTCAGAAATTCGGCGTTGAATGGTATGAGCTCCGCGCCATCGCAATGAGCAACAATAAAATCTCATCGAATCCGGTAACCCTGTAATTGTAAGCATTTAGTTACAAGTGTGGTCGTGTGTAATGTGCGTAAAACACGCACATTTTGTCGACGCGATCTACTACTCGGTATCTCTTTGCTATAGCTCTGTTCCCGAATTGCCTCCCCCTCTTAAAAGGCGTCGCTATAGATACGAAGCCCCGATAGAATCCTACCCGAATACAAATTAGTAGCTTGGTGAACGGGAATTAGGGCGAACAAATCACCACCTACGTTTGTAATAGTGCTCATTTTTGCACTCTCCCTCCCACCCCTTTCATACTTTTATGGTCTGAAGATTTATCTAACTTGTAACGTGATGGGACGGATGCTTTTACTAACAGGTGTCAAAGATTTGCATAAGGGAAAATCCATAAATTTAGTGATGACAGATGGACATTTCCTGAAGAATTTTTTGAAGAAAAGATTTTGCACTAAAGTTCAAAATCAAATGAGACTATATTCTGGTCTTCAGTAAATCAATTTGCTTCTATTTACTGTCGAGACCCATTCAAAACTTACGGAATGAGAAATTCCTGTCTTTATTTTTTAAGTCTATAGCCTTTTTCTGTGGATTGTGATACAGAAGGATTATGCTCTTGAATTTGTAGCAAAATGTCTGCTGAAAGGAGTTAACCCAGGTGTTTAAATTATAAGGTATTTTCTCTCTCCTTTCCGGATGCTTTCGTGGTGTAATTGGATGTATATTCGACGCGTATTCGAGAGGTCCAGGGTTCGAGTCCCGCTGAGGGCACTGCCCATTTTTCACGTCTCTCGCTTAAAAAAAAAAAAAGGAAAAGGGGGGGAACTAATGATTTTAAAAGTGGCACTCGAACTAAAGGGTGGTGGTCGATAATTCATCACCACTAGGATTTAGCAACTGGGTCCCCTAATCCCCAGTCATCCCTTTAAAAGGGGAAGTATAAGGTATTTTCTTCCTCCTTTCCGCATGCCTTCGAGTTGCAATTGGAACCATACTCGACGCTTATTCTAGAGGTCTAGGGATTAAGTCCCGGAAAAGGCATTGCATACTTTTCATGTCTCCTGCTTCAAACAAACAAATAAAAAATGATGACTATTCAAGATAAATAAAACAAAATTTTTGTTTGCTTAACGGAATATGATAAAAAAAGGTTATGTTCTTAAGGAGAGGAGTGTCTTCCTGGAGGATTTTCCAGTATACTAAAGCATACAAGTGCTATTTATGCCTACTAAAAGGGATGTCTTCGTGGAGCTCTTTTGGTGGTAAACCAGGGAATGTCTCGTTATATATATGTCGAAAAAATAGAAAAATTCCTATTCAGCAAACATATTCGTCGGGATTTGAACTAGAGTCGAAAAACACTCTTCTGCAGTTTTAGTACTAGGCTCTTGATTGGCCGTATTTTGAAGGAAAACTGTTTCGTATTCAATTTATACATGAGAATAACCAAGAAAAAAATTTATGTCGTCTATCCGCCCACTGAGATTCGATCCTGGTTGAAATTAACAGCGGTCAGCAGTCCTATTTATGGTCCCACTATCTGCAAAGCTTAGTTTTTGACACTTAATTAGAAACTCAGTTAACTGGAAATATTGAAAAAAAATTTAAGCAATTCTTTAGCATTTCGAAATTAACAGCAAATAAAAAATTCTACAGTGAGTTACAATTATGAGTTACAATTTCTGCAAATTTAAAATAATAATCCTACATTTTTATAAACGTAAATAATGATAATATTTAATAAGCGATATGACCGATTTCTTATAGGCAATTAGTTATTTTTTATAAAAATAAATCATTTAGGATAAATTGTCGGAGATCAGTATAAATATTTAAAGCCTTCCTGACATCTTCCAGAAAGCGAGTTAACTTAATTAATAATTTGTGTGACCTTCTATACTGTCAAAATATTCGTAGAATACTCCAGTAATTTTGTTAAATAACTAGCTTTGCAAGTATGTCTTTACAAATTTTGTTTTGAGCTGCGACATATTTCCAGTTATAGATTCACTGAAGTGATAGCAGGTTCTAAAAATAATTAAACCGATGGTAGTTACTTTCTTCCCATTTTCGTTTTACTCGGAACAAGATGTAAGATTATATCTCTGATTCAATAACACATAATTCAGTACATTTAAAGTATAGTTGAAGGAACACTTTTTTTAACGTCTTTATTACAGGCAAACAGCAGGCACTCAGACTAATACGAATTAGTTTTTCACCCCTAAAAAAACAGCAAAAATGGAATTTACGTTTTAATCTTGAATTCACATTGCTTCTCTGTTGCGCTATTTGAAAAAGTTATGTTACCTTAATTTTGTCTTTATCAGCCGCATTAATAACAAAAAAGTGTTCAGAATTAGCTACATTAATGTTCAGAATTTGTTACATTAATGCTTAATGTTAAAATTTAGACCGAGTAGTTACACAAGTAGTTATCAAATAACTCCTGGTAAAGTGGAAATTATATATCAATCTAGCGGAAGTACCCGATGCCAGTTAGATTAGATTAAGAGGAATGCACCTAACAACAGACAGAACGATACCGCTTAATTGCTACTTTCTTTAATAACGACGCAAAAACGACAATTCATAGTCATATATTTTTCAGTCTGATGCGATATGGAACCCACATAAAAAATTTCGATAGAAAAATAAGCTAATTATATCAGCAACAATGGCAAGCAGTTTTTTAGTGATTTTCGTCTTTTTAATCAAATGGTCATAAAAGCTCAAATTCCATCCAGTATTTCTACTATATTCAATTTTAGTCGATTAAATGTGGCAAAAAATCGATCAGAAATCAATAACGCGAACAAACAAACAAACATACATTCTTCTTCATATGTATATATTTTGTAAAATTTACAAATTTTTGATTAACAAACTCTACGATGTGAAAGCAAGTAGTAGTAAAGACTTTTCGAATTAAAACATTTTTATCTTCAACACGCGAGACTGCTGCCACTCGAAAAAATGAGTGCGAAAATTCGCGTTTTCGGAGTTTTTAATTAATATTTCGGCTGATTAAAGTCGTACGAAGATGGGAATAGCCGAAATGGTTTCCTACGAATTTTTGAAATCGGGAATAATATATTTAATGTTTGGCAATGCTATTTTCATTTCATCGTAAAATTTGGAAATTTTTTTATTAATAAACTCTACGATTTGAAAGCGAGCGGTGGCAAACGCTTCTCGAAATAAAGCAGATTTTCATCTCCAGATTGCCAGACTGTGGCCACTCCGAAAAATGAAGGCGAAAATCATCGTTTTTCCGAGTTTTCAATTAATATATCTGATTTAACTACTCGTTTTTTTGGGGGGAGGGGAGTGGACGTCGTTTTTTTCCAGGACCCAGAAAAGAATTGTAGAAGATTTGGTGACGATGGCTATAGTAATGACTGAGTTATTAAAGGACAACCAAACACACACACTTTCTTCTTTACATATATAGACAGCAAATGTAATTAAAAAGAACAGACAGAGAGCAAAATCATTAAATATAAAAATCAGCATAAAAGGTGTGTGTTGAAGGGACAATATACGATATTATAAAATGTACTGCATTTTTAAGAATATAAGCTTTGAGACATAACTGAATTTTATTAAACCCAAAGCTAAACTGAACGGTGCTTGAAAAAATCAACATACGTCTTTCGCTCACAACTACTTCAAAACGCGTGTATATAATTCGATGACAGCAGAAGAGCATGACCAATTCTAAGTTCCTCCCTTTTTTTCTCTTCTACAGAGGTGAATTACGTCTTTTCTGATCCCAAAGATTAATTTTATTCGTAGTTTGAAATGTTCTGTAGCTTAAGTAAAATATACGAGGCATGTTTTTGAGTAAGTACCGCTTAGATATTACATAAACAAAAGGATAATTTCATTTTTGCGTAAAAAGTGGGGCTTGATTTTCCTCTTAATATAATTTTCAACAGCATCAAGACACTTATCATATCATAAAACCAGTTTCTGAATTCTGTCTTCATAGAAACCTGCTGCAAGATTTGATAAGCAGTTTCTGGTAACAGCGTAAACACATCTTTCAATAATTTAAGCGTTCTATTGCAATTTAATATAGGACATTCCTTTAAAGTTGAGGAAACTTTGTTAGATAATGATAAAATCGTAAAGCGTCAACAATTTTTTTCATCAATTTGCTGCATCATGCATCATTAAGGGCGGCTGATCGCTTATTTCGCCCCTCATGATAGCACTTTATGATTTCATCATTATCTACGAAGTTTCCTCGAATTTCTAGTAGTGCTCTGTATGAAAGTGTGGCAGAACGTTTAGATTATTGGAAATTGCCCTCACACTGGGAAGCAAAAGCGGTTATCAAATCAGGCGGCTGATTACTGTGAAGATTTAATTTAGAAGCCAGTTGTATACCATACGATAAGTGTTTTAATGTAGGCGTAAATTATGTTAAAAAAGTAGATTAAGGCCATGTTTTCATGTAAAAAATTATTATAATAATTATCTTTTTGTTTATGTAATATCGAAATGGTACTTGCTGAAAACACATGCCTCGTACTTTATAAGATGCATACACATAGAATGTTCATAGATCAGCGATCCCAGCACTAATAACATGTAACTCAATCTTTAGCTATAGAATGCTACATGAATTAAACTTCAGACAGTAATGAGCTTTCAATCAAGTATCCATAACAATTTGCTGATAATGAGAGTTCTAAGGGTCATTATTCTTTCCCAAAAGGCATGACTGTTGATGCTATAGGAAACAAAAGCTTCAGTTTGGCCCAAGTACTGAAATTGTCTAGCCTACTAGATTAGTCGTAACGATGTAGTCGAAACGTGTTCTCAAAATGAGGTAACAGAGAAATTATCAAATTGTAATCAACATCTAAACCGTAGAAGACATAGGAAAAGAGACAAGTGTATAGAATGAAGAGGTTAATAAAAGCTAATTAGAATATCAGAGTGAGAAAATTAAGGTAATGTCACAATTATGAGAGATCCGGTCTGTCGCTTAATAAGACGATGCGCAACATGAACTTCCATATAACAGACATCGTAAAAGCTTTCGTTACTCATCGGGGATCATAGAAACAAGCATTAAAATGTGGTTAGTTAGAAACAGACTCAACTGATATACTACAATGCTCGACATTGAAAATACAACACCAAGAAGGAGAGGTCAGAAATTTATGGAAATTTTAGAGTAGACGCACGTCACTGAGTTATGCGAATGATGTGAAA
The DNA here is from genome assembly GCA_000611955.2 of Stegodyphus mimosarum. NCBI lineage: Eukaryota > Metazoa > Arthropoda > Arachnida > Araneae > Eresidae > Stegodyphus > Stegodyphus mimosarum. The sequence continues at coordinate 284,187 of KK117991.1, read as the reverse complement.
TGCACAGCTCTCCGAACGTGAAGTAAGATATAAAGGAAGGAACGTGCAGAACGGGCAATATTCGTGTCGTTATTTCTGCCAGACGAATTATCGAAGAAAGTTGGTTTTTGTCCTGGAGGATACGTGCAATAGGAGAGAATGCCAGGCACTTCCAGCAGATAGACGATTTTACGAGGGGTATGGTAATCGGACTGAGAACGGCGGGTTGGTCCTTACGTCAAATCGCAGCTGATACCCACATGGATGCGAGCACGGTGCATCGGCTATAGCGAACATGGTTGGAACAAGGGAATGTGGGAAGAAGGAGGGGTGCAGGGCAGCCAGAGTGACGTCAGCATGCGTGGATCGACGCATCCGCCGACAAGCTGTGACGGTCCAGCAAGTCACTTGTACAGCGATTCTGCAGCATGGGCAAGATACCCTGGATGTTCCCGTGTCAACGAGAACCATTTTCCGTCTATTGGTTGAACGTGGCCTGCAGTCACGGCGTCCGTTAAGAAGACTGCCATTGACCCCACAGCATAGACACCGACGTTTAGAATAGTGCCGGACTGGAGCGATGTGGATGACAGAATGGCGAAACGTCGTGTTCTCAGATGAGTCACGCTTCTGTTTATCCAGTGACAGTCGCCGCATATGTGTGTGGCGTCGACGTGGAGACATATCTAATCCGGCAGTAACTGTGGAACGCCCCACCGCGCGACAGCGTGGCATAATGGTTTGGGGCGCTATTGCCTACGGATCCAGGTCACTTCTTGTTCGTATTCAGGGCACTATGACGGCCCAACGATACTTGGATTATGTACTGCGGCTTGTGGCAATCCCCTACCTTCAGGGGCTGCCTAATGCAATTTTTTAGCAGGATAACGCCCGACCACACAGTGCTCGCATCTGCCAACATGCTGTGCAAGGTATACAGATGCTTCCCTGGCCACCGTACTCTCCTGACCTGTCACCAATCGAACATGTGTGGGATGTGATTGGACGCCGTTTGCAGACTCTGCCCCTGCCTCGTTCAGAAGATGAACTGTGGCAAATGGTTGTAAGGGAATAGAGAGCCATCCCTCAGGACACCATCCGCACTCTTATTGACTCTATGCCTAGACGTGTTTCTTCGTGCATCACTGTCCGCGGTGGTCCTACATTCTACTGCGCCGACGCCGTTCTCGCTCTATATTCTGACTATCATTTTGAAATAAAAATCACTTATTGCTGCTTGCTGTCTCTGTCTTTTTCCCAAATTTTACCACTTTCTGACCACTCCTTCTTGGTGTTGCATTTTCAGTGTCGAGCAAGTATTTCAGACCGCTGAAGTGCGTGGATTTGAGCAGTTGAAAACACGAAAGCGTGTTCATCTGCGATTTGAAAGCTTCCAACGAGTAGGAAAATCGATATTGCAAGATCGGAGAATCACTATCACTGCCGATGATGATTATGGTTGTACATTAAATTGACACATAACGATATGCAACAAGAGATTGCAGTGGTGCTTGATCGTGTTTTGTTGGAAAGCAACTATTTGATGAGCTAAGGAGAAGTTGAATCACAAGCCGTTGTTTCCCTGAATAGTGGTTCCATTAAACACTAGGTAGGTGGTCTTCCGAATGAGCACTCACTGAATACATACATTATCGAAGTTGTTATAACAAGCAACTATATAACTAATATATTATGGCTTCAATATTCAAAATTGATATTGATTTAAATTTGGCCATGCTCCAGTAAAAATTTAATTCACCAATCACATCAGGAGAAAATTTTGTTGGTTTACACAATTCTCGTATTAGCAGCTGAGTTTGACTGAATGTACCTGATGTAGATACAGATAAGAAAAACGAGGGAAAGGTATTTGAAACTCTAATATTAAAATCTTCTTGTCAGTTTACTTCAATTTAAATGGCTGTCTTGATCTATATATGTTCCAAGGTTAATTGTCAGCAGAATAAGAGACTCAAAGGTTACTTGAAATTGTCTAAAATAATATCCAGTATAAAATTTAGTGTCGCAAATTTGTGAACGATATGCAATTTTCCGCCTGAGGCTATCAACAGTTTATAATTTTAACTGTCAATTCAAATGCATAAAAAAAATAATTCTAGGTCTTCAATTTGAACCTGCTGTTATCCCCCCACCCAAAAAAAGTATTCTCAAAATCATGGTCAATTAGCAGTGCAAAGCGTATAAGTTGTAGTTAAAGAAAAGCAGTAACTTAACTTACTGTCGCATTAAAGATTTGCTTGAAACTTCGGTACTGGCCTAACTGTTGTCACCGAAACCAAAAAGAAAAACACTATAAACACTTTAAACATAAAAAAATAGAAAAATTAATATAATAGGCACAAAGTTGATTTTTTTTTTAGAAAAGGTGTACCATTTTTGCTGATATTAATAATTTAGTACACTGGTGCATTTAACCTTTCCTAAGGAGAGTCAAAAAATTGTATAAACATTTCCTTACTGATGTTACCGATAAACATTAAATTCTAATACAAAATAATTTTTAACGCTATCAAATAAAGTAACAAGCACTATACTGCCTCACATTTATAGACATATTAAGCTCTTACAGTGAACCGGAACTCAGCTCTCTTGCAGCAGAAACCACACTGAAGAAAAAAAAAGAAAGATCTCTTTGAATTATCCTATCATTCCAAATGCCCAATGCGAGAAGCATAGCAAGACAAATACGAGTCACGAAGCAAAGATTTTTATCTCTGAATCGCCAATAAAAATCCACTCGTTACGAACCAAATCGGTGATTTTGAATCGAGATAAACAAACATTCGCCCGATTTTTTTTTTTTTTTCTGAGAACGCTTACTTCCTCGTGCAAGGGAGGATTGTTGATAAGGGATCGTATGATCGACAAGAGGAGGGTGGCTGGTTTCGTCGACTTTAAACCGAGTTTCACACGTTAAATCATGATCTAAACGGAATTTGGTAGCCTATAAGCCCTCGATAGGATCGTGTAATTGGTTTCGCGAAATTTAAGATCTTGATTTGCTTTTGCGGATTTACAAATAACCTCCTACAGGCGTTAAAATTTGTTCTGAAGAAACATTTGCGCTTGCACAACTAGAGAGCGTGCTTTGGTGATAACAAAATAATTGAGGGATTAGACAACGAGTAAAGTTTATAAGCACGAGTGAATAAGAAAAAAATAACATAGTTTTAGATAGCTATTTCTTTTTAATTGCACTTTAATAAATGTCAGTCTGCTTGTTGAAAAATTTTAAGAAGAAAAGGCCATTAAAAAGAAACTCTGCGTAATTTAGTTTGAAGTCTGGCAAGTTCATGTAATAAAATTTAATACTGAACCTTTTAAAAAAAAATTGAAAGCTTTTAGATTTTATATTACGCCCAAAAAGGCGTTTTTTTTAATGTTTTGTGTGTTACTTTTATTTATTAAATATCATGTTCTTCGCACTTGAACCATAAAATTCAACAGCAATATCGCAAAATATTTAAAAGAGCATATCTTAGGAATTTCCAATGCACAGTATCGCGCCGGAGATTTTTTTTTTTTTCTACCATTGCTCACTTTGAAATCGTTGAGTTTCTTAGTAAAAAATATAATAATACTTTACAAAATGTAAAATAGATAATAAAACAAATTCCAAATTTTGGCTTCCAGATGCCCATATTTGGGTGGAAACCTACGTCATTCAAAATTTGATGGCTTTAGGTACCGTTGTTTTTATCACAATGCGGGAAACATACAGACATTTATGCAGATTCTTCATTATTTAATTTTTTTAAATATAATACAGAGTGATAATATTTGGTAGCAAGAACTGGAAATAGAAATCTATAAGACACATTTAAAAAGGAACTTAATTTTTACGCTTTGCATAAAATTCAGTTTAATGTAATTACTTTAACACAACAATATTTAGAAATAGTAGGCATGATTATGTTGCAATATCAAAATTTCAATCCCTTTAAGTGTTGGATATCTATATGTAAATGTAGCTTTTATCACAATTTATTTTAAAAATATAAATAAATAATTTATATTTAATAAGTAATTAAATAAATTCTTAAGAATCATTATAAACATTTATTCACTAAAAATTATCACTTTTTTATTTATTTTTTATTTATTTTTAAATAACATTTAGAATAAATGTTGCTTTACATTTTTAATTTTAGATGATTTTTATTTATGTAAATAATTAAGAATTTATTTAATCATTTATTAAATTGTTATGATAATTATATAAGTATATGTAATGGAAATTCAGTTATTTAAATAATAAATACAGGAAAAATCTAGAAAGAATATAAGGATTTAAGTCTTTTTTACATTAAATCAAATCGTCTAATCGTATATTGAATCTGGTTCCTTAACTGAATGACGATATAAAACAGCATTCTTTTAAAAATATTAATCTAGTGAGTAAGAAAACACAGTATGGGCAAACTGCGGAATTCTAATTAATTCAATAAATCTGGCTTAATTTACACGAGTTTATTTGATTTCTACAACAGATTATTTAACTAAATATTTAAATATTATAGAATGTTCTTAAACATTAAAAAAAAGGCATGACATCTTTCCCTTTCATCAGAATTAAATGTTAGAATATTTCTGCTGTTATCATAAATTGTTTCAGTTAATATCGTTTTAACAAGACATATTAATAACGACAAACGTAATATGAAATTTCAGTTCTTAATTACAGATTATTTACAGTGAAATTTCCCTAAGACAACCAACCACACAACGTTTAAGACGATTTTAGTTTTTGTGGAGATGGCCACGTTAGAGAAGTTGACTATTGATGATGGGTACTATGGATTTGACTATCGATGTTTGGTACCTTTGCTTATTTATGTTCTCAGAAATATTATTGATCTTTTTAGGGAGTTTATTGATATGAGGAGTTAGTTCCACTATATTTAGTAAAAAAAATTGATAAATGATGAGAAACTATCCAATAACGTGAAACAGCATACTAATGCATACCTATATTAAAAAGGAATCATAATTGACAAAATTTGAGCATTTTGCTCCACCAGAGGCGCAAATTGGTCACCAATCCCCTTTTAATAGCCTAGGCGTATCCTCAAAAAATATATACATTATATTAATTCCTTTTAGGGCCAAGAATGTATTAGTGTGGTGGGTGTCCCCATTTAAGTGCAATGAAATGTCCAACCCAAAGCAACAGTAGCCCACAAGGTTGATTCGACGACTATTATCTCGAAATTGGATATCTTAAGCTGTCTATTATTAAGTAAATTTAGCAGAGAATTGGAAGAAATCACATTCGCCCTTCTGTGAGAAGCTAGTTTTCGTAATGTGAGATTCAAAGCAGGCAGTTAAAATTCAATAAGGGAAGTGCATTATGTGTCCACTCCCAATTCAGGTTCTAAAGCGCTTCTGTATATGCCGAGAAAATTTTTTCAGGGATTTTGTAATAAATAAATACTGGGTTGAAAATAAAAATTATGAAATCCATTCTATATACCTTACAATGCCAAATTTCCTATATTTTAAGCATATATTCTTCCGACATTTTCTACCTCTTTTTCTAAATTTTGAAATTGGAAAATTAAAACATTTTTGCAATTAGTAGCATTTGTATTTAAATGGAAGTGATTACAAAATATACTCACAGTGACAACTATTCTTTCCTGTGAATTTTTCAGAACATTCATGAATTTATTATTATTTGGAAAGTGTAGAAAAACGTGAAAAATCTACTATTTAAAAAATATTTAAACAGCGATTTCATATTTTGAGATCTACTTAATATTATACACTAAATATCAGATAAAAGTATTCTTATATGCCTTCTTTATCACATTTAGCTTCTTATCTATCAGATAAAAGTAGCCGGCCTCATCAATGGGTGAAGGGTGAAGATTGCTGAATACTGGAAGTTCGACACGATTTCGAACTCAGCGGCCGTGATGGCTGCATGTTTGGTTTTGTGGTTTCCCCCAAGTATAATGTGAACATGAGCAGTTTGCCTTATTAAAGAAGGGGGATAGTTTTGTTATTTAGTTTCACGATTGCCTTCGGAATCTTACAAACTTGACTTTCCGCTTGCGACTTAATTCTTTTGCCATCAACGAATAATTTAGATTCTCAGTCGCTTTTTGTTTTTGTTTTCTGTTTGCATGAATTATTTGCAGTGTACATACGACATACGCATTTCATGGCTTTGTATACCACACCAGTAAACAATCGGCCTTACCAGTATAAGATTATCATTTGCCAAGCATTTGTGCTTTTAATTATCAAATATGTGTTCTCGAAAAGCAGAAAATTGTTGATATTCATTCATACCCTGTTGATATACATTCAACAAAAACAATGAAATTTTTCTGTGCAGTGACGGTTAATGCTTTTCACAATGCTTTTTTTTATTTATAAGGAAGCTTTATATTTCACTTTAGGGTTCTAAGAAGGGCTTATAAACGATGAATATTCCATTATTTACAAGAATTTCAAGAAATAATAAAAAAATCTGATGCGAACCCCACATAACCTTTCTTATACGAAATATTATACTCATTTTTGCTGTATTTCATTTAAATTTATTTCCTCGAATTTCATGAGAGATAGATTTCTCATTCGATTAATTAAGTTCTCCCTTCGCGGCAAGGCAAAAATACACAAAACCTCAAAAGACCTTCATTAAAAATTTAAAAATGTATAAAAAACATAAAACACAAAATACAGGTAAAACAACTAAAAAAATTACAATTAGAGTTTCTATGCAAAAACAAGCAGTTCAGCCAGCTGGAAAGAAGGCATATTTTTCGATGCACAAAAAGTTTACTTTTGGTCCCATTCGGCAAAAACCCACTGAAGGTGCAGAAAGTGACTTAATTCACTATTCGGCTAAGTTTCGAATGTGAACAAATATGGCCGATATAGTAAAAAAAAATTAGCTGCACTTACACAACTTTGTTGATAATTCTGCAATTTTTGCATGCAGATTTAATAAAGGCATAAAAACTCTAACCGGAAGATAAGATTATAATTCAATTATTTTAAAGCAAAAAATGCACAATTTACCAACATATAAAATAAAAAAACTGAGCTCACCAATTTGAGTAACAGAGTGAGTATATATATATATATTTATACACTTTTGGTGCGGCCGATTGGAACCAAAAAGGGAGATGCACAATTAAATGTTATAGCAGTCCTATATACAAAATTTCAACTTTCTGAAGCTACTGGTTTGTACGTATAGACGTCACGATAAAAGTCTTTTCTGAATCTATTTTAAATCAGTTGTATAATCAGTTTGGGGAGGTCCTTTATCCTGTCCTTATGTAGAGATGTCACGCAAAAACATTGTTAAATTGCGTACTAGAGAGGTCAAAAGGGGTATTTTCGTTGAAATATGAAACTCGGAATTTTTCGTGATTGCAGTACTTCCTTTATTTTGTACAAGGAAGTAAATAGAAGGAAAAAAAAGTGCTATAAATTTTGAAACAAATACATTGTAAATTTTCTCAACCAAAACTTAGAGTAGACTGATAATTTCTTTACATTATTTCGAATGGACAATTTAAAATTGGCAGTTACTTCAAATTTTTTTTTATTTGACATTTTTAAAATTAATTAATACATTTATAAACTAATTATTTAACATTAAATAGATTCATTGTTCCGGACTTCTGACAAGACCAAAATGTGAGGTGTCTCGAATCACAGGCGTTTTCTGACTGATTTATCAATTTAGGCTCAAATTCCTTGATTCCTTTCCAATCACTTTTGTGGAAAGGAATGAACGAGGAATTTAAATAATTGAAAAGAAATTCGTCGAAAAATTTAGTGCCTCAATTTGTGATCGTTAATGGAGAGGAATTTGCACACTCGGCTGTCAGAATCTGCTTCTATCAGACATAACCATTTTGATTCTTCTCACCAATAAATGATACGAAAATTATAGGCTTGCTCGTCGCTGAACGAAAAGAGACCTGAGCAATGCAAATCTGCAAATAAAAAGTCTGACCTAAAATCTCAAGTTCTTTTAATTTCTACGCCGCCCTGAGTTTATAGGACAGGTTTAAAGCCAGTAATACTCTAAGCTCCTTATTATTCATTGAAAAAGGAGGGGGAAAGAGCCTTAATTATGAGGTATAGGGGGCACTACAATAAGGAAGCAAGTAGATGAGGTCAAGAGGTTAAATACAACGTTGGTATCGCAACAGCTTCTGGCTTATAAAATCAGAAAGCGTGTGTTGCCCTGTTTGAAGAGAAAAATTAATTTCTGTATTCCATTACACATTTGTATTTTGAATGCTGTCGAATTTTTGATAAATAAAGGCTATTATTTTAAATCAGAGAATAAAGTTATTATGGGAAAATTGATATTCAGTTTTGCATTTCGCTTCATGCGGATGTACCCTGAAAAGGGGATGCTACATTTGCTTTAACGCTGCTTATGAAAATTTACAGATGTTTCTTTGACTGAAAGCAGAAGAATAAGTTTAAAATTATCTTTAAAACAGATAAAATTATCTTAAAACATTTGCAAATACTCTATTCAACTGCTATTTAAAAAAGAGGGGGAAATTAATATTAAGGAAGTGGATTGATTAGCACTCGAAAA
>KK117991.1:233773-275595 GCA_000611955.2 Stegodyphus mimosarum | reverse complement strand
ACGAGGCGGCCTATGAACAACACAAAGAACTTTATATAAAAAAATCCATTGTGTGACATGGGTTAGAAATAAACAACCTTGTATTTGGCGTAAATTTAAACAAAAATTTCGATCGATTTTGAATTTGGGGGCCCTTTTCATCAAGAGCAAAGAAATTTGCGAGATTGGAAAGAAGAGGGCGTAACGGTCCTATTTATACCCTACTGCAGTAAAGTGAATAGGAAGGTAGCGCTATCTGTCGGCAAAATTAGTAACGAAATTTGAAAAATTAAGTTAATAGATTTTTAAAAGTGTTGGGAAGGACTGGATTAGATTTAAAATCATTAACAAGCTAAATCTTTGTAAATGTGAAAGTTTCAAGGAAATTTAATTCACCAATGAAAGAAGCTCCTTTTGGATAATTTTTGCAGACCTAAAGTCAAAATTATGATTAAATTCTCAACTGGGATTAGCTGTTGAATACCTGTTAATTTCACCTTTTCGGACATAAGATTCATGTCCTTGATACGAAATTTCAACGCTCTTTTAGTTTGGCCGATATATCCCAAACCACACTATCCGGATATGTTATAAATTCCCCAAGAATTAAAATCAGAAGTGGAATCTTTACGAAATGAACCAAACTGCATACCAGTCTTGCAAATTTCTTTCCTCGTGATGAAGAGGGACTTGTTTGCCTTCAAAATCGATTGAGTTTTTTGTTTAAATCTACGCCAAATACAACGTTGTTTCTTATAGTTTTTTTTTTTAAGTTTTAAGTTTTAAATCTTATATCCCTGATTAAACTAAGAGAACCTGTATTTTCCCATGGATTAGAATAAACTGATCCACGTTATCCATACATTAGTAATCTCATATTTCTCCATTTCTAAGAAAACATGACTTAATAGAAGAACCCATTAAAATAAGACTTCCACTGCCATGTAAATACTGATCTATATTATACTGATCTTTGCTTTTGTTCTTTTTGGCTACTTACGTCCAATATAATATTTAAAAAACGAAACACGGCAGCAAGAGACAATACCTTACGAAAATTTGAAATAAACCGAGTAGTTTCGGCAAAACTGGTTACAAATTTTTGCAGAAGAGGTTTCTCGCTCATGAGTAGATGCAACGTGCGGATATGTCCAACGTACGTAGACAGTCGATACTTACATCAGTTTCAATCAGAATAGATACACAGTTTATATAAAACATAAGACAATATAAGTGTTATTTTTCTTACTTTACATTTTACATTGCCATGTGATTAGTTTTTAACAAGAGAAGGAAGGCTGTCTGCCAAAGGGAGGAAGGCTTTCGTGGAAGACTTTCTAAAGGAAATTGGTTTTGTATTCATATTACGCATAGGGAAGATCACAGAAGTGGCCAAACTGCGGACAGTCATTCATTAAAATTCGAAATCGAGTCTCACTGTCAATAAACAGCCTACTGGCATAACCTCAACACGAAAAAAAAAAAAAAAAGAAGTGAATCGAAGAGAATAAAATAAATAAACTAAAACTGTAAAAATATGCCTAACAAAATATTGTTATTTAAATAGAATTTAATCTTTTAATAGTACCTATTTATCTATTCAATTTACGTAGTACTTACTTATTCTACTGAGTGATAAATGAATTCAATTTATTAATAGTAGTTAAAATCTGTTTATCTCTGGTCCCAAATCAGATGGTCCCAAATGAAAGTTATTTATCACTTCCTTTTCAGTCCATATCAATAACTGATTCTGATGAGCTATGAATAACTACATCTTAATTAGTAACAAAGTCTATTTTCTACTTAGAAAATGATCTTTTTTACTTGGCTTTGTTTTCAGTTCCGTATAACATATTGGTAGATCGAATATTTTTAAATGCAGACTGAGCTTGTCTTTCTGCAATTACCTTTTAAATTGTTTAATACTCATTCTACCATTTTGTGATTTTTCATTCTTATGAAAATTATTAAAAGACAGTTGTCAACAAACAACTGAGAATTACTAAACTGAAATGGAGTGGGGAAAGAACATTAAGTTAGTCCCCCCCCCTTTTTTTCCCGCAGCTGCTGTTTCCATGGTTGAGAGCCAAATTGGATGGTGGAAAATAACCTTGAAGTTTCTATTTTGAAGCAACGAACTATAGGTAAATTATGAATTTAAGGAACATGTATTCCATATACTAGTTAACTAGGTTTCTGAAGTTAACTACTATAACCAACACTCTTCGAATTTCCCCCACTACCGATTACAAGATGATTTCTGCTTTTAGATACATTTATACGAAAATGAAAAGGCATCATAAACTCGAAAGAATAGGGTAAGCAAAGTTTGTTATCCTTGTGTGAGGAATAAGTGAATTCGTATTAATCATGCATTAGACTTAAACCTGATTTTATCATGTGTTGATTAAAAATAAAAGTACAGAATCTTCTAATTTTCTAATAGATTATAAGTTCAATTGGCAATCAATTAACTTTTTATCAGGTCAAGCAGATAGGTTCTCTGGTAATGAACTAAGCAGAAAGATTTGTTTCAAACATTAAACTAAACTTTACTGAATCATATTTTGGTTTCATAAACTAAAATGCTCTAACATTCAGATCAACAGAACTCATTTCAGTCTTCAGTGATGGAGCAATTATAATGCTGTATATATTTCTGTCATCGATAAAGGCTTTGCCTACTGGATATCAAAGAGTTTAGCCAATCTCAGAATGAATATCTAATTCAGAAGGAATAATTTTGCTCAGATAGAGTTTATCATCTAATTCAGTAACAGCTAAAATAATTCAAGAAAAGTCAAACTAAAGAGCTCGGCATTTACTAGTTGTAGTAAATCAACCAAATAGAAATTAAGAAAGTGATATTGTCTTTATATACTGTAATATACTTCATATACCATAATTTGTAATAAATAAAGTGTTGTCACATATATTTCTGAATTACTCGAAAACTAGCTCCTCATTTACATGAAACTACTTTTCCTGGAGTAACAAGTTAGAAACTGTGAGGTAAACAGAATAATTTGACTTAAAAAGATAAGCTCTTTAATATAAATGCCATAACCTGACAAGCGAACCACAGTCATGCTAATTCGCAGTCATTTCTAACCTGTTCATATGTAAATTGAAATATATATATATATATATATATATAAATTATTGTTGCAGTAGATGCCATCTTTCCGTTTTCATTATATGCATATGCGAGACGAAAATGTTTAATGTGAAATGATCACATCGCAACATATCCGTCTCATGAGGGGAAGTAGAGAACTGGTTGAAAGTTGTTTGCATTGTTCTAAAGCATACATGATATCACAAAAGGTAGAGTAATGATTGTCCATACCTGTAAAATTAAAAACCATTAATAAAGAGAAAACGAATAAAAATCATTTTCATTAATATTACAGAAATTGTTGTTACTACTATCATTTGATTTAAAAGCAAGAGTTTGGAAGGAATTATTGCTGTCAGACCTAGCGTGCTGTTATTGCGTAAGGGCTGACAAATGCGTTCAGCTGATAAATGGAGGGTCCTGAGTCTGATTCTCGTCGAGGGCCCTTGCCATTTCTTACTGAAAAGACAACATGTCTTATTAATTCTTTTGTATTTCAGAGAAGAGATTATCCTTATACGCAAATCCTTCGCCTCATGAAATGCGGCAACGTTTGGATATTTCTTTAATATAATTTCGAGCAATTCGAATTCGATTCGAAATTATAATATAATTTCGAGCTTAACATTTTTAATATAAGAGCTGACATATAAGAATTAACAGTGCAGGAATAAATATTTAATGTTAGCATTTTAATGCAGAAACGAATACGTAATTTTATTAATATGTTCAAGTGAAAACTCTTCGTTAAAATAATTCCTGTGTGTCATTTTTTTTCAAGTATTGTGACATCTAACTCACTTTCAGAAAATTTTGATGTATTGTTTCCTAGTTGTTAAAAAGTGTCGATAGCTGTTTTCTTAATTCAGAAAAATTTTTCAACCATATTCATTGTTTCTTACTATCTAGTAAACCACGACCAATATTAAAACACTAACTCGAACGAAAGACTGTAAATGCACGATTTCATTAATGAGTTATGACTTTGAAAATTTGTATGGTAAAGATAACAATAATTTAAAATTAAAAAATAGCAACCTTCTTCGGTAATTTTTATGAGAAGAATTTCTTTCACTGTCGCCCTTCTTTTAAAATAGTATATCTGCTTATCCTTGATGATGCGAGGGAAAAAAATCCCTTTCTTTTCATGAAAATATCCTTCTAATTAAGAGCAGGAAAGAAACTGATGTACTTACTATATGCCATAATACAGTCTCATTAACACGGGACGCTTTCAGCTTCCAGACTAATCAACGGACAAGGCAAAATGTTGAGCAACTTTTTAAGTTCTCTCAATGCCAAAACGAAAATAAAAAATGACAGAAAAATGAATGGTTCATATTTTGATTGGTATCGATTTCTATGGCGATGGCAAAGTAAATTGTTGCTAATTATTTTCTTTTAGTAGGCCTTTAGTGAAATCATTAGGAAAACGTCCTGCGTATGCGGTTTTTTATTATTCTCTTCTTAGAAAGAGAGGTCAATGCAGAAAAGTAATCATCAGGATATGAATAGATGAACTGCTATTGTGTTTTTAGAAATCTTATTATCCTGAGATTTTTACTTGCCTTGCGCAAACTTAAAATGGCATGTATATGTAGAAGTACCGCAGGTTGTTTGTACTATGTAAAAAATAAAATTTTTATTATTTTGTATTTGCATCAAACACGCTTAAAAATAATTGTTTTTGATTCTTGAAAAAAGCAAAAAAGTAAAAATACTGTAATTAGGAAAGATAGGAGGAAATATAACATTACAATTAATTGGGCAGTATTTATTACATATCCTTCGAAATAATTCTCTTCTATTACTAGATAATTGAAATGTATTATTACTTCTATTGCTAGCACATTTACAAAATTGCGTGATTGATGAAAGTTCTTCAGGTTGTTTAATTGGAAAATTCCTGCGCTTGAGCTAGAATAAAATTCGAATCACATTCATTGCAATTCTGTTGCAATAGAACTAGTAATGGAGTCCTGTCTCAAGTTTCCGCAGAATTAGACTCGCGCAAAATTAAATGCAAAAGGATTTTATACCACCCGGCACATCTTCACCAAAGGGTTGGTGTATCGAGAGACGTAAAAGAATCAGCATATTTCTGAGCTGATAAATTGAAGATTTGACTTACAATACATATGTAAGAGAAAAAATATGTAAATCAAAATTATAAATTAGCAATAGTCTTAAATTCCCCGTCTCTATTCTAAAAATCGTAATAACTTTTCTGGACTGCGTCATTTCTAGGTAAAATTCATCTTGCTGGCCTACGTATACTGATGGCGTAGCTAATTTGGAACCTGAACTTAAGATTTCGAGAACTGAGACCTTTCTAACCTAAACCAAAACCTTCTCTTGGTAAGCCTCCGTATTGGATAATTGCGCACTTCAACTTCAGCTCTCTTGCAGTCAAGATGTTACTTCGCTTCCTTTGCTTTGTCGTGCTGCTAACTATGCCGTTATCTAAAATGTAATACTTTGTATAAAATTGTGGGGTGCATCTTGCGCCTATGGTCATGTGTGACGAAAAATATGTTTTCGGTAATTAGTTCGTATCGAGCAATAAAAGTTATATTCAATTTGACTACGTTTGCCTACAAGGTCTCTCTTTCGAGTATCATCTTTCTAACTATGCAATAAAGTCTCCCCATGATTATAACGCAGAGAAGCATCGTCAATCCGTTGCAGTTTATTCAAAGTCATCTTATTACATATATATGTTACCACAAAAGCTCGAAAGCCGTCAATGTACACATTACATAACTAATCTTCAGATTAACTGATTTGCTCCGTTAACATGCGGAATCAAGAGTTTTCCGCCTTTTGTCCAGGTAATGTGCAGATTTACACCTTCCGTATGGTTAAGTTCAACAGCGTGTATCTTTGAAGATTGATGATTGATTATATCAAAAAATTTTTTGATTGTTTAATTCTATTAACTTACTTCTTTAGGTATCTAAAAATAAATAACTAACATTATAATCGGAGCTGCCTAGCCTTATTGCATCTTTTATATGAAACATAAAATTGTAGCATAAAACAATAAAAGATTTTAATACAGATAAAACATGATGAAAGAAAATCAGCTGTCATGAGCGAATTACACTTTTCACTGGTGCCAGCTTAAAAATTTCTGTTTAAACACGTAATTTGCAGTGTATTTAGAGAAAAAAATATTTTAGTTAAAACCATAGAAAGAGTAAAAATATTGTTAGAAAGTTCAGAATTTATAAATTTACAAATTCTGGATTAGTGATTAGAAAATGTGATTTGACACTTTTTCTGTAAGTAGATCTTTTAAAACCTGGATGCTAAGACAGTTACTTATTTAATGCAACTGCGAAAGAATATATCTTACTGCATTATTGCCTTTCTCTGATACTACAGTTTTCCAACGAATAGAAATTTCGAGGTAGTCCTGCCTCAAGTTGGTCAATATGTTTTCGCTTTACCAATTGAACTTCTAACTTTGTGCTTCAGTGTATAAAGTTTCGATAGCACGAGTATAGTAGAATATAAGAAAACAATGAAATTGATGTTTGTATTAATTTTTTACGAAAACAAAAATATTTTCGTAGTTGCACTGCGTTGCTTTTTAAAAGCAATTAAGAGAAAATGCCGAGATGTACTGTTTTTTCAATTAACCCGCCCGCCAGTTTTGTTCCTTTCTTGGATTCTACAGATTTAACTTGGTGTGTTGTTCATTAGTTTACTAATTCTCACGATCTTTCGAATTATTTGTATCAATTTGTCATTATTATATTAAAATTAGTGATATAATAACCATATATTCACCTCTACAGATTCAGCGTTTAAAACTATACGCATTACTGAGTCATTAAAATGCCTTTTTTTCGTCTTTAAAGTGATCTATATCATGCTCATCTAGAAGATTATAGTGTCATGTACAAATTCTTTTATGTGGAAGTCAGGTGTATTAATAATCGCATATTGTTCCTAATTGAAAAGAAGAAAAACACAACTCTAATTTGTTACTGCTGTTTCAAATGACCAGACACTTGCAATTTAATGCATTCGTTGGGAATGGCCAATAACCATCGGTCATTCAGCCATCTCATCTCCGAGAACGTTGCGGAAGGTGTACCACCGGTCATGGAGGCCAATTTTACACCTGCGAGGTACAGGCAGTTCCTTCTGAATTTTAATGCAGAACATTCCGAGAGAGGAAACCGAAGGTGTTTCAACCCTCTTCTCCTACTACCAAACTTCTCATCAGGATTTACGGCTCCGAAATATTTTAAGTGCCCCAATGCCAAACAGACACAATATACTTGTAAACATCCAAGCCTTCTCTGGGATTTCAGTTTGGACCTGACAATACAGCAGCCACCAGCCCTAGCCAATATACCGATCTAAATCAGCTATTAGAAATGAATAATTTTGAAATACGAGAAGATCATGTTAAAGTGACAGGTCCGAAATTAAACCAGTTGCGTCAAATAGTTATCAGAGATGGAAAAACAAAGTTTAAAATGGTCTGTATCATGCTCATCTAGAAGATTATAATGTCATGCACAAATTCTTTTATGCGGAAGTCAGGTGTCTAAAAGAAATTAAAATGCTATAACAAATATACAAATAGTAAAAAAGCTAAAGAACAGTATTGTTTTGTAGACTGCAGACATGTAGAATATAAACTTAACTTCTGTAGACATTTATAAATCCAACAAATGTCCTTTGGCGTTTTATTGTGGTATCTACTTTATTGTTGTGAATTAGAACCCAATTCATTTAGTTTTGACAGATGTCTGTATTTTTTCTTCATTAGAGCATCGTGTTGAGAACTTCAATTGTATATTACTTATTAGATTTTATCATGACTCTGAACAAATCGTGGATGATTTGAAAATTCGTTTCGTTCCATTGAAAATTGTTTATTTGTTCTTCTAACAGTTATTCGTTCCATTATTAAATTTTGTATGTAACCTTGGATCTTAAAACGTAGCGATGGTACATTAAAATGCAAAGAAAAGTGAATAACAATTGCATTTAAACTTTGTAACAATGAGAAAAGAAAGGATCCTTGAGTTTGATCTCTGTTTGATCAAATACGTGTCCCCCCCCCCCACAAATTTCCAAGCGCTTGTTTAACGTTCCAATACGAAGATAAAGTAATGGTAACTGTTTGTTCTTTACTGTAAAACCTTTCATCAGGAAAAATATCATGAAAAGAGAAGCATTATTTTACTCTTATATTCGAAAGTTAAACAAAAGTCAAACAAGCAAAAGAACGGATAATAAGAAAACTGTTAATTTTGAATTCACTGAATTTTTCACAGTTCATGAGTATAACATAAAACACTAGCATAGAGAAATGCAAATAAAATTACCATAACCTAAATAATAGTCATTAAGAAAACATAGAATTGTTGTTGACAAAAACGTTCTTTGGCGGAGATCTTTCAATTCGAAATATAATGCTTATGTTGAAAATACATGTCTCATAACTATTCGTATTAAGAAAAAGATCATTTATGGGGATTTAGAATAGCTGTGCCTATTCACGGAGAAGACATTTCTTAGCTCAGAAAAGTTGCGTGAAGAGTATACGTTTATTTCTTAGATGAAATTATACTGTAAACCTATAAAGAATTTTAAGTGTTCGCTAGGCTAATAACTGTCGTGAATCGATCTGTATACTAAATAATAATTCATTCGTAAATAGTGCATTACCCCATTCTTCGGAATCTGTGACGATCTCGAGACCAGATTAATACTTTCCTTAAGCAAGAGATAATTTCAAGATCTAAATATATAAGCATGCCAATGAGAAACAATTTACTGTTCGTTTTGTATGCAACCGACTTATACGTAACTATGTGCAAGCAGTTTGCAGAGATCTACTTTTTACGCCGAAATGTTAAAAGAAAGTTGATATACGGTAACTGATTTGCGGCAGCATGTTTGCAGACACAAAACGTTGTTATTTTGAGTGATTTTCAACCCTTGGATGTGTTCTTACTAGTCTGCGCGATACGGCTGTTCAGAAAAATGCTAATTCTTCAAGGGGTATAAATGATGAAACGACTAACATCAGGTTTCGGCTTACTTTAGTCTATGGCTGGATTCTTTCGAAATATTCTGTTACCTTTTATTACTTGGTGTCACTCAAATGATATCATCTACTCATTTTTCAAAACCTCGTCATTTGATTTTTCATCTGAAATTCGTAATGAGCTCCTTCTTTGTTAAAAGTTATTGGTGTGCAAATTTATTTCTATGGGTTATATGGGTTATTTTCTCCGAACGTTCACTTATTATATGTTATTATTGCGGTTATATATTGTTTTTTCATCGAATATACTACCTTCTCCGTTATTTGCTTAACCTTTGGATACAAGTATGCACAGCAAGAGATTTTTAACATTTACCTGCTTACACAGAAAAATAATGCCGAACATTCCTAAGACCCTAAAATAACGCTGAAAGAAAGAATTATACAATTAACACTCAATTTATAAGAACAGAAATAAAGTATGTCCAGTATAGTTTCATCTTCCAGGATTCAAAAGCTAATAACACGAGACTTTTAAGAGGTGGTGGGAGTAGCGATGACGTGTTAAGCTGAACTAATCAAAATAGCGTGTTAGATATAGAGAGCTTACATTTGTAGGGAAGAAAGGATGCTGATCATCTTTTAATATCTCATCGTTATTTGCATTCGTTATGTCATTGTGCATACAGTTAATGCCTGCCAGAAGTGGTATAGTATGCCGAGGTTTATCGTGAGCTCTAAGACGAGAAGCTTGAAAGCAGCGTACTTGATCTCGAAGAATGGAATATTTATTTTCTGTCGTACAGTTCTTCATAAACAACCAAAATTTATTGCAAAATTGTCTTAAACATACATGCTATTTCATCAAATCCTGCCCACTCATATTAAAAATTTTTTATTAGATTTTAAGCTTTTTTTTTCTTATTTATGATTTATGCTATTACTTTTTTAACCCGGCCTCTATTTTTCCAAATTTGCATCTAGTTTTTTTATTTCCAAATTACCAAAATTACTTTTTTAAAAATTTGCTTATTGTTGCATTTTTTTAAATTTATGTATATTTTTTATGCTATAATTTTGCATTTTTGGCACTGCTAACTTCGGTCTGTAGGTGTTAGAGTGATAAAGACACAAATTACTTTTATTGTTTTTCTAAGATTATTTTTAAATTTTAAATTTGTAATCTGTGTCTTTCTTTGTTCAATATATAGGTTGTTTTATTTTATTTACTTACGTCTTTTGTAGCATCAACCCCCTGATGATGACGCATCGAAAGACGTAAATTTCATTTTTATTTTTGGTTTTGGCGTCCTTTGCCCCTTTATTTTCTTGCAGTTTGCCACTGTGCTTCTGTTTTTTTTTTAATGTGGTTTATTCTGAAATGAATATGGGATGAATTTTAAACGTATTTTTTATTTTTGGATTATTACTACCTCTTGCTGCTGCTATCAGCGAGCAACTGGATTAGGTTTTGAACTGTTTTTTACTTTCTATTTCTTCATTTATATATATATTATGAACATTTTTATACCTTTCCTTAATTGATTTATAAAACACTTTTAAAATACTCTAAATATAAATAAATGTATACGTATTTTTCGAGGTTTGGAGACGAGAGATCGTCTAGAAATGGTTAAAGCGGTGTATAAAGCAAAAAACATTCAGAACCACTGGCCTATAGTTTTGATACAGAATGCAGTTAAACTGTCAAATGAATCATTGCATAAAACAAATTCCAAAAAATTTTAACCTATTTTTTTTTTTTTTTGGGTAGAAGCGAAAGGAAGAGGTCTTTCATGATATCGAATATTCAAAAAGCCGAGTTTATTTGTTTTTCAATAAACATGCATATTAGCTTTAAATGCCCTTATTTTCAACTAACATAGTAGACACAAACTTGTGAATTCCGAGTACAATAAATCATGGTAATGATTCTTATTCACGCTGTTTCTATATTTCGAAGTAATCCACTAAGGCAGCGGAAGAATCATAGAACATAGTTTCGTTTTAGATAGATTAATAAACCACATAATTCGCAAAATGAAGCAAGTTGCATATACAACTTAAACTTGGAACGCTACTTATTTGAAATCATAATAAAGTAACCTACAACAGCATGATTTAAATTAAGATCCAGTTAATTAATTAACTGAGAGTTTGGTGCAAACAAGCGACTGCCCTTGCATAACTGTAGTCAAAAATTCAATGAAACTGTTTTCTATATGACAAAGTGATTGAGCAATCGAATAATTAATTGCCTTTAAATATGTACTGGTTAAACAATGGATTTAGACTCAAAATCTCAGGAGATTTCAAGAAAATGTTTACATATAAATATTTTTAAGGGAATATAAGGTGTCATATAAATATTTTTCTATACATTAATATCTTACATAATAGCGTATTTAATGCAGCTAGAATTATATACATTTTGCATTCCTTTACGTCAGCTTCCTAAAAGTATCTGGACTAAAAGCAAGCTATTCTGAAGAGATATCCACATATTAAAGACCCGACAGAGGGGAGAGGAAAACCAACAAAGCATATGGAATAGCGCAATTATTTTTATTGTCGCATTCCGTCCTTTCCACCAACTGCGACGCTTCGATGTCGGCCGTTATTTTTAATCGGCATCCGTTGCGAAGGAAATGATTTGGCGTCATCCGCCATTATGTTTCCAAGTCCCAGAACAAAAAAACTTCTAATTGGCGCCGATTTAGAAGAGTTCGCCCACCATTAACGTGGAATGATGAAGCCTAATAATTGCCTAGATTCTATTCAGTTTTGAAAATACAAAAGAGGACCAATTAGCGAGCGCCACGACGATGCGCATGCGTAACAACGAAGCACAATTGAGGCTTAGAAAGAAAAATGGCCGCTACTGTTAATGGCGACTGCTAGTGAACGTTATAAATAGGCACGTTTCTAATTAATTTTTGGAAGCGCTTCGGTTAACTTTTTATTATAATAATTTCTGGGGTATGTGTGTGTGAAATAAGCCTTTAGAAGCAATGTTCCGTGTTGACAGCACTGATAAGCGATGATAAAAGTGACGCCAATGGATGCCCAAATCATTTAGTGGAACGTAATTCTTTGTGTAGTAGTGCTGCTTTGTGTGGTGGAATTAAGAGACCGCAGAAACGCTTAAAATTTTTTGATGATGCCTTTTGCTATATAAATGCGCCGAATAACTGATCAATTTTAAGAATACTAATGAGAATAATGCCTTAATTAATTCTAAATCAGGACGATGACATTGTTTGATGAGTTTAAGAAATAACTGGTAATGGCGATGCTTTTACATTCAAATTTAAATGAAATTTTCAGTATGTTAAGATGTATTAAGAAAATAATACAATTAACAGGAAATTTGCAAATAAAATAGCCATGCTTATGTGCACAGGAAAAAATAAATTTATTTTATAAAATATAATTAAATATTTCAATAGATTTTTAATAAAAACACCTATTTTGTTGCCTTCGAGTAGCGATACGCAAAGTCGGAGCAAACATAAAACTAATTTTATACACTGCGGTTTGTGAAATATTTAAAAGAAGGAAGTCAAATATGTACCATTGTTTCTGAGAAATCTGCCATACTTCACCAATTTCCGTTTCCGAAAGATAGATTTTCTAAAGTTTTGTAATTCTAATAAAATTATTGAGATAGTGCTTAAACTTTATTCATTTCTCTTAACTTACTATTAATATAAACTGGCAGCAGTTCTAATCTTATAAATAACCTAAACATTTCTCTGCATCGGTTATTATAGTTTACAGTATTTCAGTATTCTGAAATTTATCTAAATCTGGCAAGTAGTAGGAATGGACAAAAAAAGGTTTTTAGCTATTTAAAAATACATTATGCATTAAATATACACCGAGGGTCCAAATAAACTGGTACAGAACAGTGTATAAAAATACATCATAACGCTTCTTATTCACTAGTACCATTCCCCAATATATAATATATATACGTGTGTGTGTATAATTTGTAAAGAAATAGAAGTAGAAAAACTTTTAAAATTTCAGAATTTTTTAAATATTTTTTATATATTTTCTCTCACACATATAAATACGTGTGCGTACGCATGATAGTTATAATATACTGAAGTATACGTAGATGTAATGATGTAGAAGAAACATTGATAGCGTAGATGCGTAGAATTTTGATCCATTATAAAGAACAACCTGGCATTCGAGGCAGATTAAATATTCATTTTTATTTCGGAAAACATATTGCGGCTAAAAACAATTTGTCACTCTAATTCGCACCTATTTCAAAAACGCTTACATTTTGGATAGTTTTGCGGTAAGAAGCGAACCAGCAAGCAACAGTCTATCTAGGCCGAAGTGCAGAAAACAAGTGACTTAGTTCAGGATGGAACCTTAATTCAGAATGTGTTAGTTTCATTTTCCACTGCATTTGATTGGATAATTAATGCTGCTGTAAAATTATTACTGGCTGTTTTAGTTCCATTTACATCATCAGAATTATTTAAGTGTCATATGACAAGGATTAGTCTCAAAATGACGCAGTGCAGAAAGGTTACTATTTTAGAACACAGAGGGGAAATATCCAAATTAAAACTAAACATTAAGTGGCTATGGCTAATTTAAATTGCAATTTAGATATGTTTTTATCTTTCTTAAATATTCAAACACACACACGTGTGTGGGCGTATGTATTCCAGGTCTGTTCTTTCCATGAGAATAGCAAGTGTTTACTATTTGAACGATTTTTTAGTGCCGTGTAACAGTTCGAGCACATAAAATGAGTCATAATCGTGATTTTGTAGATACTGGCGAGAAGTTTTACTTTCTATATATGATTATTTCAAGAATGTACCGCGCTCTATCCTGATCAGTACAGTGGTTCGCGCTGCCATATCGGTGGACAGCTTCAGATCCCATAAAAGGCATGGATATATCTTTGTGGCGGGATAGCCTTAGATCGGTTTTTCAAGGTACTTTTAGAAAAATTAAGGTGAAGATGGGCAAAATCTTGCTGGTTACGTATAATGTATTGAAGAACTTCAGCCAGCGATAAACGCAAGTCTCTGCCTCTTGACCTCAATGAATTCATGGGCCTGATCTGCATTACGTAAATATCAGATGAATTAATTATAACAGCAAGCGTCTACCGTGATCGCAAGAATTCTATCAAAACTTTCAACTTCGTACAACAGACAACGTGGCCATAACCAGTTCATTCAGAGTTTCTTCTCGACAAGGATCATTTCATACTTGATTAAGATCATATAACGCTGGAGGCCTCAATGAATCTTAGCAAAATGATTTTGAAACGTTCCTTGCTTCGTTACATTAGAACCCGTATCCAACCTGGAAACCCGATGAATGCTTATACAAGAGATATGCAGCTCGCTGAGGGTAGACGTCTCAGACACTGGATATTTGACGAGAGCGTCATTTCTAATAATTATATCATTTAAGTTTTGCTTTTATTCTGATGGGTTTGGCATCATGTAACAAGAAATGAGTGGACAAGAACTGACTCGAAAAATGAGTCCCAGTTATGAAAATTGAATATACTTTCTGAAAAATCAAATTTATGTGAGTTATTTTAATAAGCCATTTTCAATTCCTCATATTTCCTTTCATTTACACTGCGGCTGGGGAGGAATTACTATTAGGAGGACTACCTTTAATTCCTTATACACCATATTATAAGTAGCATGTATACATACCAAGTTAAAAGTAATACGTGCTCAGTATATTCCATGATTAATAATATGCATGTTATTTACTTCGAATATGGTACATCAAAGCCTAATGGCAAAAGATATTAAAATATTCAATTTAAATGAAGATTTTACTGTTAATTCTAAACGCACTTCGATATATTTGCACTATTCAAAGTATAACGAAATTTTAATACAGCATGAAATAATATAAGGAATTTAATATTATTTTTGAAATTTCAGTTGAAGAAGTGTGCAAGTTACTGATACGTTTGAAAGCAATGTGATTAATAAATTCATATTAGAAGATAGTGAATGCGTATTTCATAATTTTATTTTCAAGTAATTAAACTGTATATTAGGAAATGAAATGAGAAAGATTTCAAGAATCAAGAATCAAGATTTCAAGATAAAGAACCTTTATTATTGTCCGTTACTGATTATTAGAACAAAATCTGTGTTTGAAGAAGTCATTCCTATGTAATAGTATTTGGAAATGAACCAATATACTCGTATACCGGAAGCTCAATAGAATTTCCCCTACTTCCGCTTGGTTGATTTAGTTTTAATCATGGGTATTTTCAGTGGCATTATTCAGCAGAAGTCGATGTTTAATTATGGCCACATACTGGTACATTTCCTTGATGCAGTCATTAAAAATAACCTCAACTTTTATTTTTTCCTCTCTCACTTCGGAACAGAGGAGAATAATCAATTCACTCCTCAAATATTAAGCTTATAATACATATGACGGGGAGCATCATCAAATCTTATTCTTTTGTATTTGAAGAAGGGGTAGTTCTTTCAAAAAGGCTATGAAGTAATTATCTGATTTGAAAACCATTAGCCTCAAAATATTTTACGGAAAACATAAAACGAATTTTATAATAAATAGTACTTAAAAAATAATAAGAGGTTGTATGAGCATAAGGATCTTTTCTAATTTTCCTAATGAACGAATTAGTTTAGCAAAACGATATTTAATACTTTGCATTACAAATAATATTATATAGACAGCTGAAGATATTTTCTAATGTTTTCTGATAAATATGTCGGTATTATATATTATTATGAAGTTTCATAGTCCAATAAAACATAGAATTACCGGTATTTACTATCATTTATCAATACTAAAAGGAAAAGTTCCAAACATCTAGTAATCTATTTAAACTTCGTAATTTGATCAAGAAATTGCAGTAGTTTTGGGTTCCAGCTTGGAATGCTTTCGGTGGGAGCAAATGAGTGTACACTTGTACACAATAAGCGAAATGATTATTACCGCTTATTGCTTACGGCACATCAACCAAGCGTACACTCATTTGACGAATGTAAGTAGTTTTCATTGGATAATAAAAATAATTAAAAGAAATAAAAATAAATTAATTAAATAAACTTTTTTTTTTTAGTTTGAAAATAATAAGCATCCATGTTACTGATGCATTTATCATAACGGGAGGTACGTTTTCGTATATCCTCATCATACTCTTCTGCCTTTAAGAAATGTAGTTACCCGCAAGTAACTCTTCATCATCAGTAAGTCACGGCACATATAATCACGGAACGATTCATAGTCATACTTTTTTCAGTCTGATTCGATATGGAACCCCCTTAAAAAATGTCGATACAAAAATAAATTAATTCTCTCGTATTATCAGCAACAATGGCACGCCGTTTTTAATGATTTTTGTCTTTCTAAGCAAATGGTCGTAACGTTTAAGTTCCATCCAATATTTCACCTATATTCAATTTTAGACGATTAAATGTGGCAAAACATTCATCGTAATTGAACCGAAATCAATAACGCGAACAAACAAACAAACACACAAATAGAAATTCTTCTTTACATGTATAGATTTTGTTAAACTTTGAAATTTTTCATTAACAAACTCTATGATTTGAAAGCCAGCAGTAGCAACACTTTTCGAAATAAAGCATTTTTATCTCCAACGCGCGAGAGTTTTGTTACTCGGAAAAATGAATGCGAAAATTAGTGTTTTCGGAGTTTTTAATTAATATCTCGGCTGATTAAAGTCATACGAAGATGGAAACAGTCGAAATGGCTTCCCACGAATTTTTGTAATCAGGAATAATGAAGTTAATGCTTGGTAAGATTATTTTTATCTCGCTGTAAAACTTAGAATAATTTTTTATTAACAAACTCTACGCTTTGAAAGCGAGCAGTGACAACGCTTCTTGAAATAAGACAGATTTTTACCTTCTGCGTGCGAGTCTGTTACCACTCAGAAAAATGAGGGCAAAAATAGTGTTTTCAGCGTTTTTAATTAATATCTCTGATTTTAGCTATTTTTTGGGGGGGGAAAGTGGACGTCGACCTTTTCCAGGACCCAGAAGAGAATTGTAGAAAGTTTGGTGACGATATTTACAGTGACTGAGTTAATTGCGAACAAACGCACAGACATTCTTCTTTATATATATAGATTATCTTCTATACCTAATTAGTAACTTTGCAATTAATTACTTTTATCGTTAAACAATCCAATAGCGTGACAGAAAAATGTTGAAAAATATGTTGGCTGCAGTTACACAAAATAGTTTCGCTACTGAAATAAATTATGAATCTCGCTGTAAAATATCATGTGTTATATTTTTATCATGCAAACCTCATTTAGCTTGTCGAAATTCGTATTCTTATATAATTAATAGCAACAGTTCGAGTAAGTGTGAAGGGTGTTAAAAATAATGCACTCTTTTCTTCATTTTTATTACACTGCTAAAACATTTGTCACCCTAACCGTAATTCCATCCTCTGAGCTTGGCAAGGAATATTATTCATCCCTTTCTTAACAAGGGACGAGACAGCGTTTCGACATTTATGACCCGCAAAGCGACGACTCCTACTATTTTGTTGGGGGCTGGTTAGAGGAAAAAGAGGAGGGAGAGTTTAAAGGTGAAACATTTCGGACGTGTGGCTAAACAGGCAGATGTAATTTCGTTAGTCATACTCTGCTCACCCCCAAAATCCTGCCCTCAGACGGTCTCCCAGAAGCGGTAAATCTCTCCACAAGAAGTCATGCATTTAGAATAACAGTCCCAATTCTGAGTTTTCCTCACTGACATTTTTGCATTTAGGGAGATCGTTCATACAATTGTTCTTTGTTTATTTGTGAGAAGAGGAATAAAAGTTTTAAAAATGTTATCCATTTAAATGAAGATAAGGTTTAGTTATTAATGCCTTACAAAAGCAGATTTTATTTTTACAAAGCTCGGGAGTTACTTTACTATAGGTGTTTTACACCAGAGTTATGCTGGGATAATTTGTTCAAATTTGTGCGACGTGTTTTTCTTTTAATCCTGGATTAAGCAAGGAGGTGACAGGTGTCCCCAGTGATATTGGTCGCAAGTTTGAAATACTATTGTGTTTATTTTCGCAGTCGCGCCTCTCAGTAGCTAAACACTAACTGCTGGTGTTTGTTGTGGAGACAGTAGCAAAAAAATGACTTTTCTGATTCTAGATACATTTTAATAGGTGGGGGACATTTGTCACCCACGCTTCTAACGCAGGGTTAAGAAATTCGCATCTTTATTAAAGATGAATTAAAAGTACCACTTTCTTCTTCCTTTAACTTCTCGTTCTTGCTTCATTTCTTGCTTCTGGTTTGTTTATTTTCGTTAAAGCATTATCGTTTTTTAAAGCGAGGTGTATAAAACTTTTAAGTAATTTCAATCTGATAACGGTTTTCAAAATCATATGAAAAAAAAATTGTAGTAGCGCATTTACCTGACTGGATTTTATGTTTTATAATTTAAAACATGTTTTTAAGTTAAAATACAAATTGCATTCGGTTCTGTCCTAATAATGGTTTTCTTTGTCTTATCCAGTTCTTCATTTTTTCTCCGCCCCCCCCCCACAAAAAATTGCAAAAGCGATAAAACTGTCTGAAAGAGTTAAGATTTTGATGATTGCCCAAATCGGCTCTTTAGTTTAATATAGTTTATCAGTAGTGTTTATGGATAGAGATGACCCAGGTGAAATAGCGAAAAGTTTTATAGGCTATTAGATGAATACACAAGGCTAACATGGGAGCATTATGTATCTTCTATTTGTTTAAAAAGTAAAAAATCTTCTGTTTATTTAAAAAGTAAAAAAATATGTAATGTAATTCTATAAAAATATTTAATGCTTTTAATTAGATGTACCATGAATTAAATTCATTTTTATTTAAATCAAGCAAATTAAAAATTAAAAAAAAATAACATTCTTAAGAACTACATCTATTGTTTTTAGATATTTTAATTTGTTAAATTAATAACAAACAGACTAAATATGAAAGTGTATCTTAATATAACATCTTATGTTTTTCCGAAAGGCTAATTCGAATGAAAAGTGAAACAAAGCATTGAAGTAAAAACAACGTAAAATCGTATTTGGAGATTTAGAGTCCTCTTGGGATAATAGCACCTCTAAAGGGGGATTCCAGTTATTTATAATTTCACAGACTGAATAGTCCTTAATAAATATTAATTAATTAATTATTTTTGTCTTGTTATTAACTATAAAAATGCTAAGTACGATGTCTTATTAACATGATTTTTTTAAAAATTGGTTGCTTAATGTTTTATTTCGCATTTTTTTCTATTATATTTCGATCATAAAGACTTTAAATAATGAAGGATGTCTCTGACCTTCATTTCACAATAATTTAAATCGCTAAATCCTATTTTCATTCGTTTCATTTCATTTCAATAACGCGTTAAGATGGGTGGTGATTTGACATAAATTTCCTAAAATTCTTGCAGTATTGGAAACAAATACAAACCTTCTTCCCTTAAAGTACAAGATTACGAGAAGAAGAATTAGTGTAAAAAGAAGAATTTTTATTAAATTGGACAGAAAGGAATTCTATTTAAATTTTAAAAACAAACCAAAACTAATCATTTGTAATCTAATTTTCAGAATTATTGTTATTAGTAGTAGTAGTATTAGTATTTACTAATTTCTATTTATTTACTTACTTATTTAGTGCTCCGATAAAATTTAAACTTTAGGTAAAACCGTAAAGATAACTAGCCATTTCGAACCAGGAAACATAAAAATCAACTTTACCCTCTTTGGGATTGGAACCACGGATCTTTGACTTATCAGTAGGACGCTATGACCAATTACACCACTACAGATGCGTAATGGGATGTTATAATTTACTAAAAATCAGGTTTAGATAATTCAAATTTTAAATGATAAGATATATGACTACAAGCCAACCGAACTTCAGGAATCAAAGCTGTATAAGATTTCTCAAATTTCAGTTAGTTTTCTAAGCTATTTGCCTTTCAAATAAGGAAATATACATAGATGTATAAGCGTTGTATTTTCTAGAAAACGAATTAAAAAAAGTGCTTTATACTTTTTCAAAAACTGAAATCTTTTTTTTTATCATTATTCCAAACTCTGTTATCAAATTACATGTAAAAACTTAAAAATGTGAGTTTTAAATTAGTTAAAATGTAACAAAATTATAATCTTTGAGGTGAAAATCTTTTTATTTCATTTACTGTGCTAAATCTACTAGAGTAACTTAGCATTTAAAACAGAAGTTAATAACTGTAATACAATTCCAAAAACAGTGAGGGGAAAATAAATCATAAATTAACAATAAAAATATCTGAAAATTTTCAGATTTTTAAATTACGCCCAAAGGGGCGTTTTTTTTAACGCTTTGTGTGTTACCTTTAGTTATTAAATATCATATTCTTCGCACTTAAGCCACATAAAATTCAATTCAACAGCAATAAAACAAAATATTTAAAAACAGCATATCTTTAGAATTTCTGATAGGCAGGCTCGCGCGCTGGAGATTTTTTTTTTAGTGTTGCCATTCTTTGCTTTGAAATCATTGAGTTTGTTAATCAGAAATTTGTTTAAATTTTTACAAAATATGAAATAGATAATAAAACAAATTCGAAATTCAGAATTCGGGTTGAGGATTAAGTTGTTCAAAATTTGATAGCTCTAGGTACCATCATTTTTTCACAGTGTGAAAAACATACACACATTTATGTAGATTCTCCATTTTTTTAATTTCTTTAAATATAATACGGGGTGATAATATATGGTGGCAGCAATTTTAAAAGTAATTCGCCGTTTGCAGTGAAACGTCACAAAATACCACTTAGAGACCAATAGCCCTTCCGGGCTACCGCCCCTGTGCTAATTAAACTATAAGAAAAGTAGACAACTTATTTTTAATCTTAAAACTCTACTGCATTCTTAGAATTCAATGAACTTTCACTTTGAATATTAGGTTTCGAACTAAGTATTTAGAAATTCAAACAATTAAGCTAAATTTGTCATACGGTTAAAAAAATGAAGAGAATAAAAAATTGGTAAGCTGTTTTTTTTACACATTGATTATTTTTCTGATATTATAATCAGTTAGCTGATTAATGATTAGCTATATACTCGTTAACGGACTGACTGATAATTCACAGATTAAGAAGCAAATTAATGAACGTATAATTATTTGATAAATATCACTTAAGAGCTCATGTATGTAACATAAACACTCTTGAATTCTAAATTAGGAAAAATTAAATTTTTTTCGTATTATTATCAAAAAGATTTATGCTTTTTTATTTCAAGAGATGCACGGTAAACTGCCTCTTGAATTGTATACCTTTTTCTCAAATTTCAGTAAATTTAAACAGCTGAAAACTTCGAATGTGATTCCCGAATTAAAGTTAACGGTTTTTAAATTTTCTAGTGCCGATTAACCGGTATAGTGGTTAGTGACTCTGACAGCCAAGCCGAAGGGCCTGGGTCCGAATCCTTGGAATTTGGATGTTTGTAAATGTGTAGTATCTACATGGGCACTCAAAATA
Organism: Stegodyphus mimosarum; assembly: GCA_000611955.2. Classification (NCBI taxonomy): domain Eukaryota; kingdom Metazoa; phylum Arthropoda; class Arachnida; order Araneae; family Eresidae; genus Stegodyphus; species Stegodyphus mimosarum. The sequence goes on along the minus strand of KK117991.1, from coordinate 253,940 downwards.
AGAAGCTAACCGAAAGTCCTCACGAGAGGCTGATGGTAGGGGAAGAGACTTGGAAAAGCCTCGGACCCGTCCCCTCGAGATGTATCCTTCGAAATTAGGGGGAGGTGGAACTGAGCAAAGTTATACTATCACCTACGTGGTTTCCAAGGCTCTTGCCAACGACAAGCTCAATCTTGGCCCCTTGCTACAATGAATTTCGTGGGCTTGTTCTAATCTCAAACAAGCGAGATTAGTCACAAAAATAAATTTTCCAGCATTTCCGGAAAACATAGTGAGCGAAACATTACTATAAAAATTATTATTGCTATTTTTTGAAGCTTTATCTTACTGTTTAATGCATCCGAAATAATCTTATAGCGTATTATGGCATTCATCCTTTACGTATCCTTGTGGATAGATTGGAAAATCCCGGTTCGATTTTCGGCTAGGATGATCCAGTTGATTTTTCGTTTTCCTCTCCAAAACCTTAAAAATGTCTGAGATCTTAAAATAGAAATTTTTTAACTTAAGTTTCGGTTTTATGGTACGTATTTTTGAGCTGAATATATGTGCAAATATTTGCATGTATGCTTTTAAATAATAATGATTTAATAATTTCTTCTACCTCTGTTTAGCCCTTAGAAATATTTTTAAATTCAATATTTCTATTTTTTGGGAAATGCATTTTAATTTACTGATTATTATTTAACTATAAACAAAATCCTTAATTCATAACTTTTAAAAAGCAAAACGTAATTAGGAATTCGGAAATATCTCATTACGTAAAAGTAATAAAGCATTTAAATTGTGAATAAAAAGTTTATATTTAGTTATTTAATTGGTGAATTAATTACTTATACACATCTTAACAAATTTTATATAGCTAATAAGACGATTCCTTATAAACAATTGCTCACATTTTGGAGACCATGGTTTTTTGTCAATTTCCGCTTGTTTGTTAGACTTAATATGAGTATATATATGAACAAGCACGTACACAAATGTATAAATACAGAGAGGTGAAATTCGCTCTATCAGTATTCTAGAAATTAAATGAAATTTCCATGAAAATACGTTAATTGCAATAAACTCATCCCTATTTCCGTAACTGAATATTCTGTTCCATGCGCAAACAAGACTCCACAAACAAAAGAGCTACAGATGAAACTTCTCTCTTAATTGGATGACATCTCTTTGCGATTACGCGTCTCTCTAATTAAAGGTGTCCAAAATCCGTTATTTCATATTCAAATTATAATCGCCCATCGTTGTATGTGGGGGATTATGAGCGACTCTTCATTATCTCTATCGGTAGTTCTGATCCATCCAGCTGGTATTTATGCGTCCGCGGTCCCTCGTTAGCCGCTTCCTGCCTGGTGTTGTCATCAACAGTGTCCCCATAATTGGCCCAAAAAGGTCAGCGCTGGCCAAGCAGGTGACTTTTAGAGGGCTGGACAGCGAGAGTGAGCAGCTCGTGCTTTTGATTTATTAAATTTCTTTTTACTTAGGTGCCGGAGGTGTCCGAAAACGTCCGGCTACAGGTGCTTTTTTTAAAGATTTCGATCAAGGAATTACTTACATGCCTGGGCTAGGCAGGTGAATTTTTCAGGTTGAAAACAACAACCGGAGGCTATGTCACAACTCTCTGATGCGTCTTCTGCAGAGCATTTCCTAAGATAAAATTTTTAGCTTTATCTACTTGTTTACCGTAAGCATCATAAGAAATATCCCATTTTGAAATATCACTGACAATTCGCGTTTCAGAAAAAAAAATTCTGCAGTTCAATTCTGCTACATCTGTGAAAGATTCATACAGCTACATTGTATCTAAAAACAAATAATTCAAGATATAAAGTCAGAGTAAAGGAGAATTTACCTCAAATCATACTGAAAATGCCTTAGCAAATTTTCTTGCTCCAAATTAGCAACACATTATGGGAACTTAGTCTTTATAAATGGAACAATCTAATAATAATAATAAAAATAATAGAAAACTGAAAGGTTTCAGATTTTAAATTACGTCCAAAAGGGCGTTTTTTAACATTTCGTGTGTTACCTTTATTTATTAAGTATCATGTTCTTCGCACTTAAACCATAAAATTCAGTTCAACAGCAATATCGCAAAATAATTTTAAAATGAGTGTATCTTCAGAATATCCGATACACAGTTCCGCACGCTTTAGATAAAGAGGTTTTTTTTTTTGCAGAGTGTTGCCATTTCTCTCTTTTAAATTGAGTTTGTTCATCAAAAGTTCGTTAAAGCTTTACAAAATATGAAATAGATAGTAAAACAAATTTCAAACTCCAAATTTGGGCTTATAATGCCCAAATTAATTATAATGCCCATTAAATTATAATTAGATGCTCAACGTACGTTATTCAAAATTGGATGGCTTTAGGTACCATCGTTTTATCACATTTGGAGAAATATACATACATTTATGTAAATTCTTTATTATTTAATTTCTTTAAATATAATACAGGGCTGCAATATTTTGTGGCAACGGTTTGAAAAGTGAATCAGACTTTTAATGTTTCCGACGCAAAATCGCAAAACGTAAACAATAGTCCTTCAGGGACAAAGCCCCTTTGGACTAATAAAATGCTGAGGTATACAATATGCGTATATTCAGTATTCAAAATATGTAAGTACAACCTTTTATAAGCTATAAGCAGGAAGGACAGAGCTAGTTTTCTAATTTCCTGATAATATTTTTTTTCGAGTAGATATGTTTGCCGCATGTTTATTATTTAGTTATCTACTTGAATTAACATATCTTATTATGGTAAAACTGACTTATAATTTTAGTAGAATTCATAGATATTATGCAAATGCCTTAATATGCTTGCTAATGATAGCGTTTTGGATTTTGGATTGGCTTTTAGAAAAATATTAAATCTCGGAGTAACTGAATTTTCCATTTAATCCCTTTAATTAACATCATCAAATAAATTTGGAGCGATAGTATTTCCAGTAGATATCTATAGCTATCTCTCTCTATATATTTCTGAATACGTTCAAAGAACACAATTGTAACTTTTGTTTCTAAATTTTCAAGAATAACTACAACGTAATTTTATTTTTGGGAATAGTACCAATGAAATTAGCTCGAAATAAAGTGCAACTTTTAATGACAGATTTCGTTTTCGAAGTCGCAATTACAACACTATTTTTTTTTTATTTTCTATTACTTTAGAATAGGTACATCAGAGTCATATCTTTCCACCAGACCGTGTCTCATAACTATAGCGAAAACTGCTGTGGCTAAAAGTTTGAATTCTTTAATTTGCTAAAATCCCCTAATTACCTAAGTGAGGTGATGACAGCATACGTTACGATCTCAAGGGAGTACCACTATGAAGTACTTTTCTCAATAATAACTTATTCAAGTAATTTGGCTTTTAAATGCCCCTTGGTTGAAGTAATTTGAAGCAAATTTTTACGACATTTTAATTTTTTGAAGTTTAAAAAACAACATCGAGTTCTTTAACGTCGTCAGTACACATACTACTATTCTAAATGTGCATTTTGAAATGCTGCCTTAAAAAAAGTGCAGTTTTAATCAAAATATTGTCGTAACTTGTATTCAGGGATCAAACAGAAACTAGTAAATTGCTTTTAATATTAAACAGAGAAATAATTACGTATTTATTACATTATTAGTATATTAAACAACTACTGTTTATTATTACTATTTTTAAGCCTTATACTAGATTGATCCCTTTTAAGGATTGCTGGTTCGTAAGATTTAAACGAACCAACTTTTCCTGTCACTTAAAACATATGAAGTTTTACGGCAATTTTTCTTTTTCAGGTAATCGGTATTTATTTGCAAACCTCTTCTCCTAATTCATTATAGGACCTAAATTTAACTATGACAAAACCGTTAGAATTCACATGGTTCAAAAATGTTTCCAAAAGTGAATTACAGGTAGATTCTTGAAGTTCAGAAGATTTATCGTTATTATAGGATTCATGTTCATCCTAATTGCTATAAAATTCTTTCACTTAATAAGAATCGTAATACGATTAGATCATCGGGCTGGACAGTCTGAACTTTGCCCTCAACCATCTGAAGTTAGGGGTAACTCGAAATGAACTTTTGTTGAAACCTCAATTAAAACTTCGTTGTCTCGGCGCTGTAACACCCAGCAGAAGGAAACAAAAGCATTCAACTTCCTACTCCTTAATTAGTCCAATCTACCTTCTTCAACTCCCAAAATTACCAACTCGAATGCATTAGCATTTCAAAGAAGTCGATTGCACCATCTGCGGGACTATTCGCTTCAGCAACAGAAAAAGCTGAGAACACCATCTCCTCCCAATCATTAAACAAACCAGATAACCATCAGTTTTTCTTTTGTTAGAGCCAAGTAGTGTAATAATCGAGGCTTAAAAACCAAGGTTCAGCTTTGGTGCGCGATTTTAATGACCAGTTTGCAAGCGTGGGTCATTTGCAGCGTCTGCCTCCCACTTGCCCCACAAAGCAGGTGCTGCATCTTCATTGAAATCTAATCAATTGATATTGCTATTACTGCCTATTTTATTTATTATGTTTTTCATCCTACCGTTTATCGGTCATGGAGATTATTATGCTGGACGCTTTTTTCTTCTTCTTTTTATATTTTAATTCCTTTTTGTTGCCTATTTTCGGAATTAACGGCTTTTAAGCCTTAGTTTGTTGTACGCTTGGTGAAGATTGAATCTAACAGGCCTGGAGTACTCGTTCAGTTTAGAAAAGGATGGACGGAGGCGCATGCGCAAATTGGCTGGTGCTGCCAATAATGATTGCTAACAACAGCTGCTATTATTATATTGAATGAATATTTTTCCCCCCCGCTTATGGTGGAAGTTCTCTGCGGTAATCTAGAAATGAATAGGTAAGCTTTTTTCTGAAACTAGTGCCACGTGCCACAATTTCTCTTGAATTTTTTTTTTAAATATTTTTTATTGACAGAATTGATAGAGTCTCTCATTATTCGAAAGAAAAGAAATTTTAAGTAAAAATACTTGTTCTCGAAACAATCAAAATTACACAGCATTACTTCAATTTTTCTTCAGACCTTTAGGACATAAAATTAGGGTGCGGCTTAAATTCAAAGAGGCTATTCTAACATCTTACACCGGAAGAAAATTCTCAATAAAATAAGTAACTTATTACAGCTTTAGTAGAGCTTTAAATGACTAAAAATGTTTCCTATTTTTCAATACCTGTTATAAAACAATTTCTATTTTCTTTTATATTTTCAATTTTTTAAAGTCAAAGCTATTGGGCTTAAACTCTATGGCAGCTATTTTCTAATATCTCCCGATTTTAACAATTCTACTTCAAACTAAATTAAGCGATACCATCGCTAGCTTGGCTATATCTCGCCAATTTAGAGAGACAGCCGTTTACCTCAATGTTAAATAGACTTGCCCCTGCAATCTTATTTTTCCGGCAGAGTTTCACCCTCTTCAGATTTTTCCCACATATAATTTCCCCAAAATTATTTACATATGTACAAAATTCGTAACAATATTCTCGTTCGAACGCACGACGCCTGACATGCAGAAAGTAAAAAGAACCAGTCTCGTTTTGGGTGATTCAAGGCATCGAAATGAAATTAAAATAGAAGCATGAATTTCTTCTGTTGTTAATGGATTATATATTCATTGTCTTAGAAATTAAATTGCTGACGTTAATAAAAATCAGTGAATACAACTTTCCGATGAATGGGGGCATGGAAATAAAACATCGAAAATATCTTTGCTAATAGGAGTAGATTTTTATTGCAAAATAGTTACGGACAAGTTTCACAGACTGTCTAATTCTTTAGTAGCAATCGAAGGAAAATTTGTTTGGGGAGCTAGTGGATTAGAAAGGGATTATGGAATCTCACCAAATAGTGTGAAAGTCGTAGTTCGAAATAATCACCGTAACGAATCAACATCTAATTTGCTTAAGGACCTCCGGAATCTCGAATTCATGGGGATAAATTGCGATTCTGATAAGGTAATTTAATTTTCGAGAATTTCAGAAGATCTGTGAAAACAATCATTACATTGTTCGCCTTCCATGGAATCATAATTCAAAGGAACTTGGAGATAATTCTGAGACTGCTAAAATTAGATTTAAGAATATAATAAGAGACTATCTCGTAGATATTAGACTGATCACCAATTCTGTGACAGATGGCGAAGTAATTGATGAATATTTAAACGAAGGAATTGCCAAAGAGACTAACCTTGAAATAACACCGAAAATGTATTTTATGACACATCCAAGCGTTCATAAAAGAAAATAAAGAAACTGTCAAACTTCGTGCGGTTTTCGACGCTTCGTCGCATGCGGAGAATCGTTTGTCAAAAAATGACTATTTACATTTAGGCCAAAAGATGTGCCCAGACATACTGGAACTGCCGCTTAAATTTCGTCAAAATCTAATTGCTTTCACGGTTGAATGCTGACTTTCAGCAAGCATTCTTACAAATTTCTCTTGCAAATGAAGTTAGAAACGCAATAAAGTTTCTATGGAATGGTGGTGAATTAAAGGAAACCGAAATAAAGGCACTTCGTATGGCAAGAGTAACCTTTGAAGCAACTTCTAGACCGTTTCTTTTCGAAGGTACTCTTAGTGAATACGCTGAAAAATACAAATCATAGTACCCGAACGTATTTTCCAGCTCAACTGAAAACATACATTTATGTATGTTTCGTTAAAGCATTAAAACGTGTTTTATGCAAAAGATATATTGATAATTTGGATTGATGTTTCTTGAAGGATTACATTAAAGAGGAAGATCGCTTAGTGACCTTCATCAGAACTCATGGAAAAACAGATAGACTAATTTATATCTTACTTTGATCTAATGTGATTTATTTGATTATGAGCCAAACCAATACAGGTTCATTTAGCATTTGATATGGAGATGGAGAAATTTAGCATTCGAAAAGACATCCATGCCATTGAAATTGGTTTTAAAGACAATGTTTATAGAGCTGTTTCGGGAAAATATGGTAATACAAAAACCAAGTTACTGAGTATCTTTTGCATACTGTCCAAAGAAAGAGCAAGTTAGACTGTTTGAGAGTTAGCTAAAAATCTCCAGTAAAGCTTTGATATTTATAAGGCACCAAATGCCACATGCAAAATTTATTTTGCATGTGGCAAAACTCAATTACTCAAAATTTATTTGAGCATGAATAGTTATTTGAGTATGATTAAATAATAATGAATTCAGATGCAAATAATGTAATCCACCAAATTTTTCGCTGAGGTTTGCGGACAGACAGGTTTTTCTTAGATACCTCGAAACCAAATATGTAATTTAGTTAACTAAAATTTTTAATTCCTGTATTGTTCTTAAGAGAAATTGCAAATGCTTCCTGTAATGCACTTACCTGTGTTTCTGTGAGACTGAGACTTTGTGCCAGTTGTTTTCTCTCAGCCCCAACCACGTAATGATTCTTTTCAAAGGCATGCTCCAGTTTGAGGAGTTGCGAGGGAGAGAATGCTGTTCGAATCCTCTTGGGTTTTCGGAAGGGATGCAACAGAAATCCAGCCCCATCTGGACCTTTAAGATTAAAAAAATATAATTTAGTTTAATATTGTTAAAAAAAATCTGAAAGGTTTCAGATTTTAAATTACGTATAAAGAGGCGTTTTTTTATCATTTTGTGTGTTACCTTTGTCTATTAAATATCATGTTCTTCGCACTTAAACCATAAAATTCAGTTCAACAGCAATATCGCAAAATAATTTTAAAATGAGACTATCTTTTGAATTTCCGATACACAGTCTCGCGCCCTGGAGATAAAAAGGTTTTTTCTGTACAATGCTGCCATTGCTCGTTTTGAAATCCTTGAGTTTGTTTATCAGAGATTCGTTAAATTTTTACAAAATATGAAATCGATAACAAATTTCAAATTTGATCTTCCAGATACCTATATTCGCAGGAGGATTACGTTATTCAAAATTGGATGGTTCTAGGTTCCGTTGTTTTATCACAATGCGAGAAACATACATACATTTATGCAGATTCTTCATTATTTAATTTCTTTAAATACAATACAGGGCGATAATATTTGGCGGCAACAATTTGAAAAGTGAAACAACGCTTTTAGTGAATCGACGCAAAATGCCAAAGCGAAATTAATAGTCCTCCTGGGCGAATTGCCCTTTGGATTAACAACTCTAATTTTGTTATAATAAAAATAAACAGTCGAAAAATAAATTTTTCTTTGTAGAAAAATTGTTATCAATTTCATATCGAAAAATCCGAACCTGTTTCGAAATTCTATGTAAAATGTATTTATGAGATCTTCATTTTAATGCAGCAACCAAAGCACTAAATTCCTTAATTTCCTACTCTTAAATAGTTGCAATTTTCGCCTGAGATGGTATTAATTGATCTAGAGATTAGCAGAAACCGATCGTTAGTCTAAAACAGTGTTTCTTAAACTATGGGTCGCGACCCTGAATAGGGTCACAAATCGAAATTTTGGGGGTCACGAAAATTCAGTTCGATAGTTGAATTTAAAAAACTGCATTCATAAGACTTATAAAGACATTGCATTAATGAGATTAGACTTATAAAGACATTACATTAACTAATATTAATCAGAGTAATTAACTGTTATGTAAAGTGCAAAAGAATTTGTAAAGCTGTCTAGTGATTTAAACATAAAACTTGAGTTTTCACATAAATCCTTGAAGAATTCTGGATGGGAGTTAGAACTAGATTTCTCATTATTTTTCAAATGGCATTAAATGCTCTTCTCTTATTCAGTGTCATATACTTTTTATAAAACTACTTTTTCAGTATTACCGCTAATTAAAACCATATGCCATATTTCAGTGTTGCAACATGCTCAAGATGCTTTATGCCCAGCAGTATCAAATACGCACCAACATTTAATTTGTTATGCAACAGAAAACGAGCAAATCTGTCTCATTAGAATTTTCTTTAATTTTTCTTTTCTTAAAATAAATCCTAAAATACTTCTTTTTATATGTATATTGTTTACCAAAGAAATAAATTATTTACGGGATGATATTTATTTTTATATCTTTATTTTATATTTAATATCTGGGGTCGCGAAAGAAATCTCAGTGAAAAGGGTTCGCGATTGAAAAAACATTTAATAAGCCTTCGTCTAAACTATGCATAACCAACTCATGTCTGCGTAAGGCCTATTGGCTGCATGTAGCTTTCTACACTTTTTCGCCGATGAAATATCGATTTATCCCCCAATGTTTCACTATGGAAACGATCTCCGCTGTAAGACAGCTAAAAGACGGTAGTTTGGATCATCTGATGAATTACTTCTTAGCAAGTGTCCGGGAAAATACCGTTCTATTTCCCAGAAGTATACTCTCAGCAATGTTCTTATGTGATGAGACAGCTGAAAGACCTGTGGGTTCGGGCATTCTTTGCGAATTCTTACTAGTAAGTATAGGCGATTGAATAAAAAAATGCCTCATTTCGTCATACTATGTTTCCATGATCATAACTTTTAATTTTAATATATTAGCTTTTAACTATAAATTTAAAACTTTCTACTTTGCCTTCCTCACACCCCCAAAAATATTCAAAACAAATTTAGCTGTTTAAGCATATTTATCTGTTCCTACTTTTTACATACTACTTTTGTCATATGAAAATATTCAAAAAAGTAGACACTGTAGACTATTTTTCTTAAACATTCGATGCAAACATTATTGTAACTAATAACTAATTTATTCATAAATCTAATTCCAACGAAGTAACAGTCTTTTTTTAAGGTTTATATATTAATTTGTTTCTAAGAATTTCACTTAAGGGACAGGAATATTTTACGGTTTGATTACAGCTTTGTAAACCAAGGCTCTGCTGAAGGAAGCTTTTAAAAGATAAAGTCAGATACCGAATGAATAGTTTTATTTTTTTCCATTATAAAGACATGATTTTTTGATAACATGCATACTAAAAATATGCTTTTTTTAATAATTTTTGCTAAGAAAGTGCTCTTAAATCAGTTTTCAACTTGCAATTAACTCTATATGAAAATCATTAGTATGGTATTTTATAGTGAATGGTAAAAAAATTAAGAGATGAATTTTTTTCAACAGAGATTAATTCTAGTTTAGGGTTAATTTTAAAAAGCAAAGCTCAGTAAATTTCAAGAAATATTATGACTCGTGTCTAGACATATCAAAAGAGAATACTCTACCTCCGATGAAGGAAAATGTGCAACTAATTGCGATCTGAAAAGACTAAGTTTTCTATTTTGAAATCAGTTTCAAATTGAATTTTTCTTTTAGAAAAAGATGCGTGAACTGTTAGAAAATGCTGCTTTTGCATAAGTTAAGCTAAATTTTATATTTAATAAGTAAAAACAATTATCAAGAGGCTCTTAAATCAATAATATTTTTCTGTGTATTTGTTTCGTTTGTAATGCATTACAAACAGAAGTTAATTCACACAACCCGTGTAACGTACGAGCAAAAGGAGAAAACAAAGTTGGGAGGGTGTCTGTCTCATAAAACATACTTAATTCCAATGCAGGTTCAATAATACAAGTACGAGAAAATTTCATTTGTATTTTCTTGTTTCCTCTTTGAATTTCATTTCACAGAAAAACTTGCAACGAAGGCGAAAAGAACTTACAAAATGTTCCCTTTGTTGACAAAAAATTTCAAAAAAAGTTAATTTAATTGAGAATCCTAGTAAACTACTTTCATTTGTAAATTTTTAAACTTTAAATTTGTTTGGGCTGATACAGTCTTCAATTTTTTATAGGAACCTCTATGGAATATATTTTCAGCGATATATTCTCGGAACGCTTAGAAACCTTTCGAGAGCTCTTGAAGTCCAAATTAACAAACTCGGACATAGATTAACCTGCACGGTTTTAAGTTAATTAACCAGTTATCTTATTATTTTTCTCTTAATTTCCCTTCTGCTTTCCTCAGCTCCCACCAGGATGCAAGTCAGTTACTGCAGTTAAGTGCAGAGATTTGGAGTTCGAGAGAGAGCCTTTAGCGCCATCGATAATCGGCCACTCTATTACTTCTGCCTGCTACTGAATCACATATTCGGCTTTCACTTCACTTCGTAATTCAATTTCGGTGCCTAACTGCTTCATGAAAATACTGAAGCCTCAAGCAAAGCTTACTTAGGCGTGTTTACTTTGAATTTAATATTTTAATTTGATTGAAACTTTTGTTCTGTGGGTTTTCTCGTAGGTAGAGGCGTTTGATTTCTCGTTATCGGTATCAGTTTTGTGTAACCATCAAGTTGACATATCAATATAAACGTTGGTGTTATTCTACTAAGAAGGAAAAACAGGGCGCTAAGTCATCAATCTGTCTTTGCGGTTCTAGAAGTTGATATTTAAAGTAGTGTGGAATCGTACAAGCCTAACCTGTCACGCTTAATACAGCATTTTTTAACTGCAGTACTTCATTAATTAAACGCATTTCATTCTAACCTAGCCATTAACAGCTTACATTCATGAGCTCGATATTGCGTAGGGTCGACAGAACATTGCGGGAAAAAGACACCCATTCGACAGGGCACTGCGGGAAAATGACATACAGTCGACATCGGCACATTATCGGCAGCGACATATGATCAACATGATAAAAAAGAAAGTTTGACTGAGCTGTAATACTGATTAGCAGGATTAATGCACGTTCATCTGCACGGAATCGTCAGAGGACGACTACGGTACAGGAACACAATGCATAGGATGCAAATTCCCTCTGTCGGTACAGGTTCGAGAAGGCAGCTAAAAGCCGGTTTCGAAATGTCGGTTCTATGCTGGTACCCTAAAGAAATAACAACTTAATCAAGTTCTTCCCCCTCTTTATAATGTGATGTTACTAATTATAACCCTTGGGTACATTATGCAATGTCTGTTGCATGTCGTTCCTATTCCTATTCTATTGTTGACATGTCTCGTGAGATCGTATTCCTTTGACAACTCTGTGAAGGTCATAAATGTGAATTAAACAGGGTGCTCATTATTACGTCATTAACAAAAATTCTATTTTATCTTGTCGATCATATCCTAGTAACTGGTATCAGTCGGTGTCGATTCTATGGCAGCGTCGGTTTTTTCAGTGTCGATCATGTGCTGGGTTGGTCCTATGAATTGTGCCCAACTTAGAATACAAAATTAGAAAAAAATAGCTCAAATGGTCACCCTCTCAAATATTTCGGTTCTACTCAGTGTCGATCCTATGAGTTTAACCCCATAGGATCGACTCCAGCATAGAATCGACCGGCGTCGGGCTGAAACTGATTTTTGAGTTGCCTTTATCGATCTTGTGCCAATAGAAAGGCCGACGATCTTGTGCTTTTTTCTCTTGAATACTTCCTAGTTTAAAAGTAGGGTTTGAAGCGCATTTCTTGAACAGCTGGTACAAGATAAAGTGGTAAATAATACTTGTCCTACTGTAAGAAGAGAAAATCACAGTCGACAATGCTAAGCTGCTGTTTAAAAAAATTATCAATTATTATCCAGACAGATCAATAGGCGCCTATGGGTTTCATATCCCCCGATGAAACTCCACACAGAATATTATCTTAGATCTTTTCTTCAACTCTACTAATGTGTCAACAGGCAGTAAAGCTACTGAAAACATACTCGTTGATAGACTGTCATTGATAGATCCTGAATTCGCTAGCTAATCAGAAAACTGTAAAAATTAGCAACAAGCATAAATACTAAGTAAACGCAATTTGATATCGAGTTCTTTACTTAAAAGTTGAGTAAGCGTACAGTAGTTTTTATCAGAAAGTCGTAAATCTATCATGGAGACAGTTTTCACCGGTTTGTTAACAACACGCTTAAAATACATTTGTGAAAAATGCCATTGGAGAAATTGTTGGGGAAATGTTCTGCATTAGATTTCAAGTAAACAGCCGTTTGATTTATTGAGGATATAATCAATACTTTGATAATCGAGAAGGTCCGCGATGACTGGTCAACTGAGTCAACAAAAGAGCACGAGTATCATTAGTTGGTTGACCTTCTGAATAAATCAAAGTAGATGAAAAGAGAGTAAACGCCCGATGAAGAGATACACATAACTTATAAATCACTGTTTCTAGATCTGAGCGGAGTTTCATCGTGGGGTTACAGATTTTTTTTTTTTTTTTTTTTGCTAAATATAGGCTTAAGAGTTAAAATCTTTATGAGATCCACGACATATCAAAAGCTTATTTGCATTTAAAATTAGTAATATGTTTAAGATTGAAAATTAAAGGCTTCAAGATGTCTAATTATGCTAGGCTAGAAAATACTGGAGCATGAATTAAATAGCCAGTTTTTAGACTTTATTTCAAGGTTAGAAAGCGGAATCTTTCCAAATTTTCATTCGTTACGTTACTTTACGTTATGCTACCATGTACATACATCGCCTTGGCAAGTTTTGCCTCTGACTGCTTCTACTTGAATAAGGTCTTCCACACATTTCGCAGGAATAAGTTCTTAAAGCACTGCCTTTCGAAGAAAGTAAGACGTTTAATTCGCGTTTCGAATATAATCACTCTCTAATTTCTGAACAATTTGAGCGATTTAAAGACAATAAATGCATTTTTAATATTTATATCTTTATTTTATTTTTATAATGTATTTAATTACTGTAAATTTATAATATATTTAATTATTGTAATTACTGTAAATTAAGATAAATTAAAATACATAACTGAAATCAATAAACGATATTTCTAATGCGTTGTATCATGTACTTGCTCTAGAACTGTTTACTTGTATTTACTTTAACCGTATTTGTGTTTACTTATTATAAAAGGTTTTTCAAAACTTGCACTGAAAAATTCGGTTTCTGCACTGCAGAAAATGCAGGCAGCGATCAAAGTTCTACGTGAATATGGCACAGGTACTCTTCGGTAGTTAATTATTATATGCTACATTAAATTAGATACCAAATAAACTGCGCAGAAATTCACAGAATACCAAATCATTTACTAGAACTTGCATTAAAATTCAAAATGCATGAGGGGTATTGGAAATCATTGTCATACAAGTGAGACTGGTAACAACAACAGATATTGGAAATGGGTTAGAGTAAAATCTGTATCCATTTCACTAGCAATTTTTCCTATATGAAGAAGGAGGATAAGCGACATGGATTAAAGGTTATGTAAGAGAGGAAAGTCATTTAGTTTTTTACTTCCCTTTACGAAGCAAAGGAAGTACTGTAATCGCGAAAAACTTCGGGTATCATATTTCGACGAAAATATCCATTTTGACCGTTCTCGAATCCATTTCGACGTTTTTTTTGGCTAGATGTCTACGCGTATGGGCAAAATAAAAGACTCCTTTTTTCTCAAACAAATTGTAAAATGGATTTAAAATGGCTTCAAATGGGTAATGCATGTATATATCTCGTAAAACTCAAAAAACGAGTAGCCGTAGAACGTTGAAATTTTGTACATGGGACTGCTATAACGTCTAGTTATGTACCTCCCTTCTTACTGCAGCCATATACTTCCAATTACAGAAGTATATTAAATGACGAAAATAGTCATGTTTTTGCAATGTTAAACTAAAAAACAAAATTAATTTTGGACAAATAACGAAAGCTAACTTTTAATGCGGTCTCCCAGTTCCTATACTTACCTTTGGGAACGTTTTCGCTATGATAAAATTAAATTATAAGAAGTTTGATTCCCGTACGACAAAAATTTACCGGGATATTTAATTTTAAAATTTGCAATTTTTGATGTCATTTTCAACTTGGTTTGAAGGATCGGTTTATTAAGTTAGAATAATTGGAGGAAATAAGTTTAAACAAAGTGCAGAAAAAAGTGTGTATCGTTTAATAGATCGTACAGGGAAATCATGTAGTGTCCGCATCAGACCTTTTTAATTTGATTTGATGAATCGATACATGCTGTACTGTATTCCAGGTTGTTGGTGTTTGCAAAATAAGATCTTTCGGGTTCATTTCAGGAGGAGTTTATTTCTACTTAATTCATATTTGGAACCCAAGAAAAGGTTCCGTGTTTCTTTGAATCGGAAAAATAATATCTGTGAGAAAATGTGTCTTGATGCTGTATAGGTGAAAAGCTAGACATGTAGCTGATAAAAGTCGGGTTTTTCAGAAGTGAAAGAAATTCACGACGTTGGCACGCCAGTGGTCTCAAAAGCAGTTACAGATCCAAGAAGGGCTTTTTAAGAAAATAATTGGAACTTCGAATTTGATCAAAAGAATTCTAAACAAGAAAACTTCTTAAAATAGCATCATAAATATTGATGCAAGTTATCATTGGCTTTTTTTATACTGAAATATGTGTTGGCTTTAAAGAGGTCTGTAGAAGCATCAGGTTAGGTTAGGTTATTCAATAATGGCAAAGCACACGAGGGCTATCTGCCTAAAGGGAGGGATGCCTTCGTGGAGGACTTTCTAAGGGAAACTGGCTCGTATACACGTTACACATGGGGAGAACCACGAAAACGCCCATGCAGCCAGCCCGTTCGCGGGATTCGAACCTCGGACCGAACTACCAGTGTTCAGCGTCTTTACCGCTCGGCCGCTGGTGGGCCGTAGAAGCATCAGGTTATTTTGAAGTAAGAGACAGGAGAAATAGGCAACGCCCTCGCCGGGACTCGAACCTGGACCTCTCGAATACGCGCCGAGTGTACTAGCATTAAACCACAAAAGCATACGGAAAGGAGGGGAAAAATAACTTATAAGGTAATTTAATTAGCAGTATGTTGGGTCTAACAGAAAAGCTCAAATTTTTATTATTAATATTATTATTTTGAAACATATGATGAATCTTGGTTTTCCCCATATGTAACATGGATACGATCAAGTTTACCTTGAGAAGTCCTCCACGAAGGGATACTTTAGTATAGGTAGATAGTTTTTGAGTTGCTTTGCCTTAATCAATTAAAGTAACCTTACATAAGATAAATTTTACTTTTAACTGAAAGCTGAGGATTGGATTTTGTACCTCCTTTAATCGGCTGATATTTTTAACTTCTTCAAATGGAAAACAGAAAATTAAATATCGTATTTTTTCCCTTTCTTGAAAAGATTGTAGAGCAAGTTGGAAAAATGAATATTCGGGAGACTTTCTTGTTATTAATTCCGAATAGAAAGAATACGTGCTTTCGTAGCTTTCTAAGAATGAAATTTTACAGCATTTCATAGCTTTGGCCACTGAATTCAGCCAGTACTTTTCTGAATATAGGATGATGATAGGATTTAATGTTGAGAAAGTCCCTGATAAATATCCAGATGGATTTCTGAAGCTGAATACTGATTCAGGATCAAAGGATACATTCGTTTATTTGATCAAGGGCAAAGTAAAAAAGAGCTATCTGCCAAGAAGATGGATGCTTTCGTGATGACTTCTAAAGAAACTGATTAAGGAACAAATTCAATAAAATATCATGGATAGTTTTGATCCTTAATATCCGAATAATATTCAAACTTAAGAAGAGCAAGAGCTTTGCATGCATTATTTCCTTTCGTGTTGACATATCTCTGCGAATTAGATAATGATTCTACTGCAAATAAAAAAAAGCAGCGAAATAGATTGGAGGTTGAAAATTACTTGTGCTCTGCCCTTTTAGAAATTTATAGTTTGGCGGAAAAAGTAACTACAAGTTTTTCACTGAAAGGAACGCGAAGTTACTCGTATTAAGTCAGTTTTAAAAGATTGATATTGCTTTGAAAATTTTCTTTGTTAATTTAATCAATTAAATAATCTATTTGAAATTTAGTTTAGCTAAAAATTTAAATTATGCTTTTTTTATAAATTTTACGGAAGGTTAATCTAATTAAAATAAATTTTTTTGTAACTTTACAGCATACGAAATATTTAAAATTTCGTAAATATATTATTTTAAATGCACTTTGGAGTCAAGAACTTTTAGAAAAGAGAAATAATATTCTGGCATTTGTAAAAGAGAGAGAATGCATTAAAAAAGCAAGGGGAGGGAGCTGAAAAACACTGCGCTAGACTCTGCTTCCTTCTTTTCCGTTCTTCCTTCTTCAGTTTCAGGCTCAATCCATGGCTGAGCCTGAAGCTACGCAGGAAAGCGACGATCTCGAGACGACTTTCTCAAGCCCTAATTAACGGAGACATCGCGTGACTAAAAACAAGTGTTCTTCATTGCGTGTGGTGCAGGTGATTCAGCAGGGGCGCCTAACACTAGCTCAGCAAACAGGTGACAGCAGTATATCATGCTAGCAGTTTGTTCGATTTCGTCGCAGAAAACAGGTGAAGCGGTAGTTTCTGGAGCAAAATTCGGAACCGTTGTCTTGTCACCTCTGTAATGAGGTTGCGGATGTAGTGGAACCTCAGTTTCCCCCCTTCTTTCCATCCCTCGTCTTTTAAGCCTCGGGGAAGCTACTTTTTTGGCAGTTCTCGTTCTCTACAACGAGCACTGGAAGAGGCTGTAATTTTTAAAGACCTAATCTATTATCTGCTTGCAGTTTATGTACTGTCCGGTTTGCTTTGTGGACGCTAAATTAATATTTGGAAAAATCAAAGAAAGCAACAAATTAGTTGTTGGAGATCACATCAGTACATTATCTACCTTCACTGATATGTTTTATAAACCATGTAGTTTTTAAATTGATAGTCGCTAAGAGCGTTTAAAAATAGTTCATTTTTCTTCAGCATGTCATTTCGATCCACTGTTATTCTCATTCGAGGAAACTGTTTCATGCATGGATTAATAATTCTTGCAAACTTATCTTTGGGGTTTTACTTGTAGGTAAGTATTAAAATTAAGGAATTAATTGAACTTCAGCAAACCGTCAACTTTAAAGCAGTTTTAAATTTTGTAATATGTTACCAAAGGGAACACAGAAAATGACTGAACATTATTTTATACTTTTCGTGACTTAATGTTATTGATAGTGTATGATATCGAGAGCACCTGCCCCAAAACCATGATTTTGCGTTTCCTTCTGTTTTCAGTTAAATGCAATTTTAGGTTGCTTTTTGATTCCTTACACTGCTGTCTGCCAAATACACTCACGTTTGTGAAAATTGCAACACCATGAAGGACTTACGCGAGTGAGCTGAAATTTTCAGGAAATGCAAAGTAGCGCATGATATGCAAATGATTAGAATTGCAAATCCGTAGCGCATGCGTATGCTGAGCAGCGCCCTCTGAACGGCTGATGGATCCGAATAAATAGACGGCTGTAGCGAGGCGTGTATGGTTATCGGTGGTTATCTGCTAGTGGTAAACGTTAACTCAATCTGTACTTATGCCTCGTCGACGAAAGAGAGCGAGATTTGAACAACTTACAGAGTTTGAACGAGGGAGAATCATCGGCCTTCGTGAAGCTGGATTGTCGTATCGTGCAGTAGCCTCTCGTGTGCAGCGTAACAGCAGCACAGTGATGCGCGTTTGGAAGCAGTGGACGGACGAGTGTCGGACAACTCGGAAATCCGGGAGTGGACCCCGAAATGTGACGTCAGCTCGCGATGATAGACACCTGGTCCGCATGGCGCGGACGGACCGTACAGCTTCCTCTAGACAATTGGCAGCACTGTGGTCAATAGCTACAGGTGTTTCATTGTGTGCTTCATCAATTCGTAGACGTCTGCTGCAGTGTGGACTGCGCGCACGGACTCCTTTATACAGGATCCCCCTAACGCACGACCATCGCCGCCTGCGGCTACAATGGGCCAATCAGCATAGAGACTGGCGTGCTGATTGGCAGCATGTCGTGTTTTCTGACGAATCCCGCTTTAATTTGTGGTACCATGATGGCCGCATTCGTGTCAGACGCTATGCCGGTGAACGCCACCTTCCGGAGTGCATTATCGAACGCCACAGTGGACGAACACCCGGAGTTATGGTCTGGGGCGCCATAGCATATCATAGACGATCTCAATTGCTACGAATTGTGGGCAATCTGAACAGCAACCGGTATATCCGTGAAGTTCTACAGCCCGAAGCTGTTCCCTTCCTTCAAAGCTTGCCAGGCGCTGTATTTCAACAGGACAATGCCCGCCCTCATACTGCTCGGATTGTTAAATCCTTCTTTGCAGCGCAGCAGGTACAGCTTCTTCCTTGGCCTGCGTGTTCCCCGGATATGTCGCCAGTTGAACATGTGTGGGATGTCATTGGTCGGCGTCTTGCTCGTGATCCTCGTCCTGTTGCGTCTGCAGACGAACTTTGGGTACGCGTACAAACGATATGGAATGCTCTTCCTCAGTCAGACATTCAAACTTTGTTTGACTCCATGCCACGTCGTGTAGCAGCACTTATTGCGGCGCGTGGTGGCCACACAAAATACTGATTCTGATCTCTTGTTCTTGTTTGTTTGCTTTGAACATTTAATCATTTATTTGTACCACTACCACTCAACTGTGTATTAAATTGCATTCAATTATGACGATTCCTTCTTGCTGTTGCAATTTTCACAAACGTGAGTGTATTTTATCTTCTTGGCTCACATGCCTGTATCTGCTCTCGTGTTGAGAAGAACAGATAGAATAGAATTAGAGAAAAAATATAATTCATAACGAATAAATATATATTAATAATACTAGTTAACAAATAGTAACAAATTAATTTTAAAAAAATCTGAAAGCTTTCGGATTTTCTATTATGCTTAAAAGGGCATTTTTTTTTCATTTACACACACGAACAAGTTTCGAGAGCATTTGGCTAATGTCCCTTTAGGCTTATGATATTTAAAAACAGCATATCTTTAAAATTTTTGATAAACAGTCTCATTCATAACAGATTTTTTTCCCGTACAGTGTTGCTACTACTCGCTTTGAAATCGTTGACTTTGTTGATCAAAAATTCGTTAGATTTTTACAAAATATGAAATACACAATAAAACAAATTCGAAATTTAAAATGCTGACTTCCAGGTGCCCATGTTCGGGTGGAGGACTACGAGGACTACATTATTCAAAATTCGATAGCTTTAGATACCGTTGTTTTTTCGCAATGCGAGAAACATGCATACATTCATGCAGATTTTTCATGATTTAATTTCTTTAAATATAATACAGGGCGATAATACTTGGTGGCAATAATTTTAAAAGTGATACGTACATTTATAATGAATCTACGCAAAAGGCCGTTTCGAGACTAATATTCCTTCTCGGCTAACGCCCCTTTGGGAAAATAATTTTAAATGAGGATATATTATAACAAAATGAAACTTTCATTCATTTTCGCAACCCATCAAAATGCCGCGCAG